>PITB01013632.1:0-48640 GCA_004024585.1 Paradoxurus hermaphroditus | reverse complement strand
TTCTTTTCTTTCTATTTCCCTCCTTTCCTTATCTCTTCTCCTTCTCTCTTCCCATTCTCTCTTTCTTTTTCTATTCTCCGATCTTAGTGATCCAAGGGACAAGTCTAAACATTTAGTGCCTTCCAACAGAACCTGAGAAAAATCCCTAGCTGTCCAATAGGAAAGTTGTAACTCTTGCCTTAAGGAGGCGCTGTTTGTCAGCGTTATCCTAAACCTGGGAAAGCAAAGGGGAGAGGCCGCCCAGGCAGCTGTGACGTGAGCAGGAAGTTAGTTATCAAGTTACCAGAACCAGAGACCTACAGTTTTCACTTGCACAGGCAGAAAGTCTTGAGTTCTCTTCCCGCGCAAATGGGAGCTTCCCTGGAACGTGGATTGCGCAGAGAATTTTAATTTCTTTAAAATTTGTTTTCAGGGAATTTCCCGCGGCACCTTTACCTCCAGAGGACGAGCGGAATTTGATCTGAAGGTATGTGATTAGCACCTTTCCCCAGCTGCGGTCTTACACGCTAGCCTTGTTCCTTCCTTCAGTTTTAGGAACTTGCAAAAGCTCTCGTGGTCAGCGATGGCACCGGTTCTGCCGGGATTTATTAGCCATGCCAGGAAAAACGAAGGTTTAAAAAGTCCCAGGAAAGCTCCAACACAGACTTTTACCGGCAGAAATATGCTAGTCCACGAATGAAGACAAAGTCTGTCAGACTCCCTGAAGTTACAGATTGGAATCTTCCGGAAACTGCAAGGCAAACGTATGATACTGTGGAATAGGAAGACATCTCCAAAAAGCCATTCATTTGATTTCTGGTATCACAGGCTGCTACCAGAAGGAAAGACCCCATGAATGATCACATTAAAAATAGCATTTTCTATTTTCTTTCTCTCTCTTTCTAAAAATAAGCTCTATGCCCAACGTGGGGCTTGTTCTCCCAGCCCTTAGTTCAAGAGTTGCATGCTCTTCTGACTGAGCCAGACAGGCGCCCCCTCTGTTTTCTTTTTCTAACAATAAAAGTAATGGGTGTTTGTTGCATAAAATCTGAGAAACTCAGAGAGAAGCCTGGAAGGAAAGTTATGTTATTTGTAATTAAACGACCTAGATATAACCACTCTTCGTTATTGATGTTGTTTTTTGTTATGTTCTTCTTCCTTTAGAAAGTGGTTTCTTGTTTCTAAATAGCTAAGTCTTGAAAAGAGAATATGTACCTTGAGGTCTTATAGTATGAACTATATTACACCTAAAAATTTTATCGGTTCATTGCCCCTCTGATTCTAATGGAATTTAGTGTAGAAAATTCACTAATCAGGTAGAAATACGCATTTGGGTAATTTGTGACTTCCTTTATTCATCTGAGCAGCTCTTGTCTAAAACCACCCTTTCTTTGGAGTCTGGGATTATGGCCTCTCTTTTTTGTGAGTTACAGACTTGTCCCATTATGGCTAGCAGTGTCACCTCATCCTTTGATTGGTAGACACTTCTGAAATATAAAACCCCAGACTGTTTCATTTCTAAAATGAAAGGCATAAATCTGAGCACTGTTTCTGCCATTTGGTGGATATAAAAAGAGCTAACGGGGAGAAATTGTGCTTTGTCATCTTCCCTTTTGGCTAGTGCCGACCAGGGGCATTTTGATTTGGGAGAAATAAAGGTAGGTTGAGTTCCAAAGACCTCCGGAAGGGTTAACAAAGAAATAAAGGTAGGTTGAGCTCCTTCCAGACCTCCAGAAGGGAACATAGAAGTGCTGTGGTTGAGTTTCTTTCGCCTATTGGTTTTTGAAGTAAGTTCACAGGAATTTTTATTTTTCAGCACTTCCAGGAAATTCTAATGCCTGGAATGGAGGAGGCAGGGGTGTTGGGGTTCCGTGGATCCTTTCTCTGTTATGTGCTGCCCCACCTCTCTCTTTCAGGCTGGCCATGACATCCCGAGGTCAAAGTTTGAGGTTCTGTTCAGAAGATAATTGTCAAGGGGACTTCCGTGGGAAGCTTCTGCTTATTGATTCAAACCTGGAGGCCCAAGAGGTGGAGGGCTTAAAGTTTCTCTGCCGAGACTGGATCTCCCACAAGAAGCTGGAGAAGTCCAACTCAGCCTCGGATATTTTCGATCATCTGTTGGCAGGGGAGCTGCTGAGTGAGGAAGACCCCTTCTTCCTAGCAGAACTCCTCTATATACTCAAGCAGAATGCGCTGCTGCGGTACCTCTGCCAAAGCAGAGAGCAAGTGGAGAGTTTGCTGCCCACCCGAAGGAGGGTCTCTCTGTTCAGGTGAGGGGGGTTCTGTGATCAAGACAGGGGCGGTTTCCGTCTAGCTAGTGTTCATTCAGGCCACTGGGCTTTGAAAAGTGGCTGGGATTAAGATCTTTTTCTTATTGCCTCGTTGGATGACATAGCGCTTCCAAACCAGGAGATCTCTCAGCTTCCGGCACTAAGGACATGAAAAGTTGGGAGGTCGGCAAAGCTTCAAATCCCAGCCCTGGGCCTGGTAGTGGCTTCCCTTGGTTTGCTTGTCACTGCCAGAGGAAGCCTCCCTCAGCGGAGCAGGGCCTGTGCTTGCCTTTTACCCTCTGTCCTCCAGACAGCCTTTCCTCCTGTGAGTCATTGTGGGGATTTGAGAGGAGATAATACGTACTTGGGGCCAAACAAGCAAAATGAAAAAGGAGATGTGTCTCTGAGGTAGGGAAAGACATCATTTATGCCATGTCCAGTTTTAAATTTTCATACGCTTTTGTGTGAAACCCAGAAGGATGAAATCTAGGGGTCAGGTCTATCATGAGTGAGACCTTAGATAACACTATTTTTTTATTTAATCTTAAGAATTTTTTAAATTGAGATATAATTGACCTATAACATTGTCATAGTTTTAGGTATACAACATAATGATTTGGGTATATTTATATATTGTGAAATGATCACCACAGTAAGTTTGACACCCATCACCACACATAGTTACAAAGTTTTTTTGCTCGTGATGAGAACTTTGAGAATCCACTCTTTTAGCAACTTTTAAACATATAGCACAGTACAGTGACCCTTGAACAATGTGGGGGTTAAGGTGCTGATCCCCATACAGCCAAAAATCCAGCATAACTTTTGACTCCTCCCAAATTTAACTACTACTCTTGACCAGAAGCCTCATAGATAACATAAACGGTCAGTTAACAATAGACTAAGCTAGAGAAAAGGAAATGTTATTAAGAAAATCACAAGGAAGAGAAAATACATCTCTAGTACTGTATTTATCAGTAAAAATCCAAGTTCAGGTGGACCCATGCAGTTCAAACCTGTTGTTTAAGGGTCTCCTGTGTTGTTAACTGTAGTCACCATGTTGTATAATACATCACCAGGACTTAGTCAACACGGTTTTTAATTGTCCACTGATGTATCTTTATTAGAGAATCTTACAAGGAAGAGTTGAAGTGTTATTATATGGCTAGAGTTACCAGAATCCTTCAGGTCTCCCTCACTGAAGTGGCTTCTAGAATCTGAGCGATACTTGAGTTAGTGAGGGAATTCTGGAAGTCATTATTTCCACTCCGCTGGTTAGAATCTCGGGCATACTCGGGTGTTAGTGTGTGAATGGAATGTTCAGCTTTTCTGGTTGTCAGTTACATGACTGTCCAGAAGTTCGGGATAGTTCCCTTTTTTTTTTTTTCCAACAGTAGACTTTCAATAGAATGGTATCAGGTCCTCTCTGATGAGGGCCTATAAAAGCAAGCCTGAATTCCTAGAATGGAGTCAGGAGATGGGAAGGCATGCCGACATTAAGTTTTACATCTTCCTAGTGGGATGGAAAGCAGCACTGGAGTTGGCATCAGAAGGCCTGCCTCTACTGCTTATTGTGTTATCTTTATGTAATAGGCCACTTAAAGCTTAGAGTTTTGAATCTATACGATGAGATTCGAAATTGTCTACTCACAGGGTATGATCATTCAAATGAGAGAAAATGTCTATAGAAAAGCACTCAATTTACCGTGCTGTCCTCTGCAAGTGTGAGGCTTTACTTGTCTCTCTGGTCGTATGTTTTAGAAACCTGCTGTACGAACTGTCAGAGGGAATCGGCTCAGAGAACTTAAAGGACATGATCTTCCTTATGAGGGATTCGGTTCCCAAAACCCAGATGGTAAGTGGGTCATAAAGAGTGGGGTGTTTGTGAGCACTGCTTTTTTTTAAAAAAATATTTATTTTTGAGAGGGGAGGAGAGAGAGAGAGAGAGAGAGAGAGGAAGAAAGAGAATCTCAAACAAGTTCCGTGCTGTCCGTGCAGAGCCTGAGGTGGGGCTTGAATTCACTGAACTTTGAGATCATGACCTGAGCCAAAATCAAGAGTCAGACGCTTTACTGACAGACCCATCCAGGCGCCCCTGTAAGCACTGCCTTAATCGGTGTTCAGAATATGCTGGAAAGGATCTTCAAGAAGGGTTTATATTTTCAGGAGACTATGATGCTATACAGTGCTTTGGTGTCAGACAGGCCTGGCTTCTAGTCTCGGTTCTATGACTAATGCCTCGATGTGGGGCAAGTGATTGAACCTTTCCGAGTCTCCATTTTCTCATGTGTCATACTGGGGACAATTACACTACTTCCTTCCAGGACCGTTGGGAGAATTGGATGAATTGTGGGTAAAACTTTAGGGGCCCGTATTTGGCACATAGTAATCAGGCAGTAAATGGTTAACTTCTATTGGCACGCACTGTGTTTTACCATGTAGAAATGTGTGGGGATTAGTAGGGAAATGAGGAGGTGGGTGGGTGGGGTAGGCCAAATGAGGACTATGTAAGTAATTAATTAAATATATTTCCTGGTGTCAGACCTGTAGACTGAGGAAGTTCATTTTATTTAGGCCACAGTCTTTAAGATTTTTTTTCCCCTTCCATAGCCCTCAGGGATTTTAGCCTCTGTGTCTTATGATTAATAACCTCTTGAGGCTCCTTTCTTCCAAAGGTTGGTTGTGGGTTCCTTGGAGTTGGTGACCAAGTGTTACTCATCGTTATAGCTCCAGAACCGTGTAGAATCTGTTACAAAATCATGCTCTGAGTGAAAGCATGAATGAATGGGATGATACAATTTTTCCCTTCTATGTGAGAAAACGGCCTGGACCCTTTCTGTTTATGTGATTTTATGATGAATGACTGGAGAGATTAGCAGGACAAACTAAGCCACCCTAATGGGGTTGTGCAAAGATACACTAATAACATTCTTATACTTGTTGCCCCTTGTCACAATCTGCTAATTTTTTCCCTTAGTTAGTCCTTGAAAGTTCTGATATCTTTCTGTTTTTTTCTTTTTACACTTTTTCTTTTTATCTTTTTATTCTTAAAAAAAAAAAACCAACAAAACACAAGTGTAGAAAAATGAATAGAACACACATATAGATTAAAGAATTATTATAAGGCTAATCCTCTTAAAACCACCACCCAGGTTAAGAATTTGAATTTTGCCAGCTCTTCCAGAAACCCCTCCACTTGCCCCATTCCAATCATAGCTCCTTTCCACTCGCTAGGAGAAACCACTGTCTTGGCTTTTATAGTAACAACATTCTTATGTGTCTTTATGACTTTATCATTTACCTGTGCATCCTAGATGTCAAGTTTAGTCTTGGCCAGTTTCTTTTTTTTGAGGGTCTTTTAATCTTATAGGCTAACCCCCCTTCCCCCAATCCCTTTCTTTTTCTTAAAACGTATCTGTTGAACCCCAGGACAACTGGCCGGTGGCACTTCACCCAGTCTGAGTTTTGCTGATTGCATGTGCTCGGTGCAGTTCGACCCTGTATTTTCTGCAAATCGGCAGCCGGATTCAGAGGCCTTCACATTGATTTCCTATAGTTTGAAAAGCTCTTCAGATTATTCTGATAATATTTTCTCCTAGCTTGAAGCATCCTCTCATGATTTCTCTAGTCTCTGGGTTTATAAATAAAATGAAACCACTCTGTGATTACACTTCTCCCTGTGTCATGGACAGAAGTCCATACTCCCCACAGCAGGATGAGGGATGAGGAGATGGGCAGGAATCCCTGATATGCTCCACACTAAGCTGTGAGTTTTGGAAAAACTGGGGAAGGTATTTCTTCCTGTACTTCCTCCATGGCTCTTAGACCTTGGCTTGCGGACATCTGTGGTTCCAAACATTTTGCCACCTGCTAAATTAGCTTTTAAGTCATCAAAGGCCCATGCTCAGGCAGCCAAATGGTTTTGTGTTTTTCTCATTTCAGTACAGTAGTAAAGGGAGAAATCACTGTATTTTGGTGTGGCATAGGACTATGGAAATAACCTGGTCAGATTGAGGAAAAGCACGCTTCCTTCTTGAGTTCCAAAATATCTCAGCTTTATTTCGAAGGAGATCTATTTTGTCATGTGAGAAATGCAGCTGAGTTATATACCTGAGATAATCCAGGTTGATTTCAGTTGGACTTTGTGATGAGGCTAGCCTTCTGAAGTGTGCAAAGGGCAATCTCCAAGCAACTAGTTGAGTTTCCATACGAGGGCTTAATAAGACTGCATTATCTGCAGTTGCAATTGCAAAAGCCTTGGTTACCGAAATAAACTATTTAGCAGCCAGGTCGGAGGGCCTGAACGTCCCTCAGTCAAAAAGGAAATGTTCTAAAGTCAGACAGTCTCTCCAGAGTTAGAGAAACGACTTGTAGGGTGTTCTGGGGCACCTTTTTGATAACTTTCGTACAGGTTCACAGCAGAATAGCTGCCTTCACACATGCTGAGAGACTCAAACAACAGTCAGGAAATCCGTTCTCAGAGCAGTAGCAATCAACTTAGGACGTTGGATGTAAAGGAAACCACACCCAAATCTACTAGCTTAGCAAAGGAGCAGAACAAAAGAGCTTTCACATACTTCCTGATAGTATTTACTAGGGAAATGTTTTTCTTTCTTTCTTTTTTTCTTTAATGTTTTTATTTTATTTTTGAGAGACACAGAGACAGAGCGTGAGCAAGGGAAGGGCAGAGAGAGAGGGAGATACAGAATCCGAAGCAGGCTCCAGGCTCTGGGCCGTCAGCACAGAGCCTGACGCGGGGCTCGAACTCACAGACCGTGAGATCATGACCTGAGCTGAAGTCGGCCACTTAACCGACGGAGCCACCCAGGCGCAGGGCGATGTTCTTAAAGTACGGACTCCATTTAAATTGTGCGGTATGTGTGTGTGTGTGTGTGAGTGAGTGTCTGTGTGTAGAAGGTGACATTTACCAAACATCAAATAAACTTTCTACAAAGTATAATGAATTTCAGTCACTGCTTCTGGAATAATATCATAGTCCCTTTTCTTCCTCTTGTAGGATGCTGTCGAAAATGGGGTTTCAGGGCGCCTGCATGGCTCAGTCAGTTAAGCGTCCAACTTCAGCTCAGGTCATGATCTCACAGTTCAAGAGTTTAAGCCCCACATTAAGCTCCATACTGATGATGTGGAGCCTGCTTAGAATTCTCTCTCCCTCTCTCTCTGCCCCTCCTATGCTCTCTCTCTCTCTCTGTAACTTAAAAAAAGAGAAAGTTTTAAAAAATGGGGTTTCTGTTTTGGGGTTCAGAGAGAGCTCATCTGCCTGTGACCTACCACAGAAACTTGTGTGGTAGATTCCCTCTGACCCCTCTGCCCAACTGATCAGCTCCGGGCAGACCTTCCTGCATACCCTCTTCCCTCCTGCTTTATTCCTGGGCCACGCTGTTGGTGTGCTAGGGCTGCAGGTGGGGACCCACACACTTCTGTTATTTGTTTGTTTGTTTGTTTTTTCGAGAGAGAGAGTGTGCAAGTGAGCAAGGGGCAGAGAGGGAGAGAGAGAGAATCCCAAGCAGGCTCCACGCTGTGAGCACAGAGCCTGGTACAGGGCTCGAACTCATGAACCGTGAGATCATGACCTGAGCCGAAGACAAGAGTCAGATGCTTAACTGACTGAGCTACCCAGGTGCTCTGTCTCTGGAATTTCTTAAAAAATTATAACCTCTCTTTGATCAGATGAAAACAGAAATCAAGTAATCAACTCTGTTCTTTCCCTTGGTTGTTGCCATCTTGAGAGCCTTATTTGAAAACACACACACACACTCAGTAACCCTTCCTCATCCTTATGTTATTGCTCTTTCTTTCTCCTTTCCTCTATTGCCAAACTTCTTGAAAGAAGTTCTTGTATGCACTTTCTCCACTAAGTCAACTCTGTTCATTCAACACATTTCAATATGACTTCAACTTCCATCACTCCAATAAAACTGCTCCTGCTGAAGCCAACATGAACCTCCTCATAACCAGATTTTTAGTTTCACATCATTTTCCCCATGTGGTTTTCTTTGCCTGGAATGTCCTTTTCCATACTGGCAGTGAAGACGTAGTCATCCTTCAAGAATCCCCTCCGGGGGTGCCTGGGGGGCTCAGTAACGTTAAGCATCTGACTTTGGCTCAGGTCATGATTTCAAGGTTTGTGAGTTTGAGCCTGCATTGGGCTCTGAGTTGACAGCTTGGTGCCTAGAGCCTGCTTTGGATTCTGTGTCTCCCTGTCTCTCTGCCCCTCCTCCGTGCATGCTCTGTCTCTCTCTCAAAAATAAATAAACATAAAAAAAAGTAATAAAAGAATCCCCTCCCATGTGCAGCTTGCGTGAAGCCTGCTATGTGGAATAGATGAATGATGAATAAGTGAGTAATATCACCATTTAAAGTCATCTTTGACTCTTCCTTCACTTCTTCGCCCCCTTCCAATTGATCTCCACAACTCACCAAATTCTGTTTTAGAAATGTTTCTCAAATCCAATGCCCCTTGCCAATATTTTCTCTCTAATCCACTTCCTTCTCCAACCTATTTCAAGACTTCTACTAAAAAACAAATGTATTCATGTTTCTGTCCTCCTTAAAAACTACTACTGCCACTCCTTGACACATGGGACACTTGGCCCAAACTCCTCATATACCGTATGTTCCTTCATGGTCTGATACCAGGCCGCGATTCTAGCCATGACCTAGCTTTCACTCAGGATTTGTACTCAAGGCTCCTTCTCAATGTGCCTGAACCCACTGTCCCTTTTCAGCCGTTCAGCTGTTCAACATGCCTGGAGACTTCTCCCCAGTTCCCACTCTGCCGATGCTTAATGTACATAGTGGGATAGTGTTCAGAGGTTCCTTTCTAAGGAGCTGTTCTTTTCTCTGGGCTCTAATGTAATTTTGTTCCTATATATTTTTTCACAACCAGCTTAATACATTGAGAAGCCCTATTTACTGAAAAGAATATGATGCCTTCCACCCCATGTGTGTTTCGATATTAAAATAATACTAGCTGATTTGTGATTTTTTTCCTGGAAGTATTTAAGAAAAATTTTTCTTTTCAAATACCAATTTCTTTTCAAATATTTACCTCTCGTTTCTTTGGTGCTTCTGTTTTGCTGCTGCCCTAGTCTGATTATATCATTTACAGCTGTAAGTGACAGGCAGTCCAGCTCATTGGTTAATAAGAGAGACTTTGACATCAGACTTCCGGGTTCAGATACCAGCCCTGTCACTTATTGGCTCTGTGACCTTGGACAAGTGATTGGACTTTAGTTATTTCATATTTAAAATGCGGATTATAATAGGATCTAGCCTCAATGGCTTGTTTTTGAGGTTAATGTACAGAAGGCACTGCCTGGGATGTAGTGAGTTACATACATTTGGTATTTGATATTAATATAGATGGTATATTTTACTTGGTAATGCCTCTTCCCCCATACAATTGAACGCCTCAGGGGCAAACATTCTGTCTTATTCATCATCGCAACAGCTGGTGACTAGAGGCCATGCAGGTAATGTTTAAAGAATGAATGGATCCTTAGAAGCCAAGTAAATATTGATTCCATTGGTTCTCTTGCAGACCTCTCTAAGTTTCCTGGCATATCTGGAGAAACAAGCTCTAATAGATGAAGAAAATCTGATGTTACTGGAGGATCTCTGCAGAAAAGTTGTACCTAACCTTTTGAGAAAGATAGAAAAATATAAGAGAGAGAAAGGTAACTAGCTTACGCTTGCTTCCTTGCACAAGACCATGGGAATTCTTAAACTAATTGGTCATAAGTGATGTTTAGTCATCACTCTGATAATATTCTCTTAGGAAAGCCAGAACTCTCTCCCCATATGCTTATTCGAGACGTATTTATTGAATGCATACTCTGTACTAGGCAGAGTTTTAGAAGTTGGAGACACAGCGGTGTGCAGAGCAAAGCTCCTGCTGTGTTGGAGCTTATATTCTAGTGAAGAAAAGTTTTAGATAAATGTCTTTTTCTCATTCTTACATGGGGGTGAGAAGTAGAGAAAATAATTTCGAATGAAATAACGAAAAAGAAGGAAGCAGGATACCATAAGGATGAAGAACAAGGTCTGAGGAGTCAGATTTCTGGGACTCCCCTTTTTAATGATTCAGTGGTTCTTTCCTAAGCCTTCCTGTGTTTCGCTTTCCCCCTCTCTAAAGTGGGGATAATAATACCATCTATCTCATGAGTGTTTTGAGGATTGAATGAAGTAATTCCTATAAAATGCATGTCTGGGATAGAGTAAAACATGTTGCTATGAATATGTTTGTCAGAAAGTCACGAACACTTTTATATTCTTGGGAATTACTCACAGAGAAGAATTTTATTTCCTCGTTATTTTCTTTAACCCTGTCTTGTAAAGGTTGTCTTGCTGTGGTATTATATAGAGGTAATAGCGCAGCGTGAAAGTCAAACCTGGTTGGTAAATATTTGTGTTTTTCCAAATCTTTTTCTCTACTGTTAAACAAGAGCAGCAAATAAAAATGCATGAGTAGCTTTAATGCCACACCCATATTTTAGTTCAGTGAGTCAATCTGGTGTGCAAATGTCTTTGGTTGAAAACGAAACTAGCTAAAAGGAAACTTCTCTCTAAGAATCCTATAAATACCAAATGAGTTGAGGGACAAAATATAGTTGTTAAATCGATAAAACCTCAAACAATAACAAAGCAATGAATAAGTGCATAATTTAAGTAAAAGTTTTGAAGAATAAAAATGATACTTCTAACCAAAGTTATCAAATGAGAAATAAAAAGCAGGGAGTTGATGTCAAAAATACATTTGGAATCCCTTTCTGAATTCTGAATGCTGAGATTTTTAAAAAATTACATTGCCATTTGCCTGTAGCTTGTACCCCACACACAGTGAACAGGGTAGGTGGTCAGATTATTTTGGATATTTGAGCGCTGGAGAAGGCACTATAGTGTTTATGTAGTAAATACCTCAGTGAGTCCTGAGGCCTGAGCTTTATATCAGAAGAAGAATTCTAATTTTGATTTTTGTTTTCTACAACCTACCTGCTGCGTGATCTCTTTTGGGTGTCAACATTTAAAAAAAAAATGTTTTCCTCTACTGTTATCACACCAACACTTCTGGAACACTTCTGACCTAGATGGGTAGGATTTTTCCATATAAGCCAATTTTCTAATTCTCTGCAGACACCAACTGGGTGTCCTATGATTTAATTCAATTCTGACACTAACCAGACTTAGTACAGACCTTAACTAAATTAGGCTGAGGGCTCAGTGCCCTAAGACCGCCCCCTACTTCTGATGCCAGTCACAAGTTGGTGGGGTCCCCAGAATACTCATGGCTTCTATCCAACTTGGCTACAAACTGATGGTTCCCGTGATCCCCTCCTCAGGTTCAGTAATTTGCTAGAACAGCTCGCAGAACTCAGGAAAACAGTTTACTAGATTACTTGTATATTATAAAAATATTTGACTCGGGAACAGTCAAGTGTAGGAAATGGATAGGGCAGGGTATGGGGGAAGAGGGTAAAGCCTCCGGGCCCTCTCCAGGCATCTACTCTCTCAGCATCTCCATGTATTTGCCAACCTGGGAGCTTTCCACGTTCCTTCAGTTAGAGATTTTTATGGAGGCTTCATATGAAGGTATGGTTGATTAAATCATTGGCCATTATGATTTATTCAACCTCTAGGCCTTCTCCCCTTCTCAGAGGTCTGAGTATGGGGTTGAAAGTTCCAACCCTCTGACAATGGGCAAGTAGCCCCCTTCTAGAGGCTGTCCAGGAGCCCCCATTCACCAGTCATCTTATTAGCATCTTATTAGCAAAAGACACTTAGCACTTAAGAGATTCCAAGGGTTTTAGAAGCTGTGTGCGAGGAAAAAGAGGGCAGAGACCAGATATATATTTATTATTATATCATAGATATCGATTAATATTTCAGTGTTGACTTTCTGTAGTCCTAAGAGTCTGGTCTTAATTCTGCCATTGAAGATTAAGGACTAAAGGATTGAAAAAATAATAGGTATGCAGATTTTAGACTTTTCTGTAAGGTGAATGTGATCCAAAGTCAAAGTCCATTGTTTTTTTCTTTTAATGTTTATTCATTTTTTGAGAAAGAGAGAGAGACAGAGTGTGAGTGGGGGGAGGGGGGCAGAGAGAGAGGGAGACACAGAATCCAAAGCAGGCTCTAGGCTCTGAGCTGTTAGCACAGAGCCCGATGCCGGGCTTGAACTCTTGAACCTCAAGATCATGACCTGGCCGAAGTTAGATGTTTAACGGACTGAGCCACTCAGGCATCCCATGTCTAAGTCCATTGTATCTGATTAGGACACAAACTCTATTTAAGGACTATCTAGATACCTTTCTGAGTTTTCTTGAATCTTGGTGTTTGCTATAGTATTTTAAATTTCTTATTAAAAGTAAGTATCATAATTACAGTAAAATTAAATAAAAATTCAAATAATGACAATAGAGAGTTTATCTACTGCTGGCCCATTTCCCAGACATAATCACGGGAGTATATTTTCATAGCCATTCTTCTATATGGAGACAGTTTGCTAATGCATGTGTGTGTGTGTGTGTGTGTGTGTGTGTGTGTGTAGATAGCTAGTTACATATATATTTAAATAAAATCATGTTAATCATTCTATAATTTGCTTTATTCCCACCCAATATATCTGATATTTTCTATGTACATAATACAGACATAGCTCATTCCTAGTAATGGTTCCATAGAAATATACTTTATGTACATAACATGTTTATTATTAAAAAATCCATATTTATTTACCACTTTTGAATGTTTTTCTTTAATGTTTTTTTTTCTTTTCCGCCTTCCTTCCTTTTATTATTTTTTATCTTTTTTGCTACAGTCTCAGTTCTGGTTTTATTTTTTGAGGTAATGCCTTTGTTATCTCTTCTTGGCCATTTATGACACATTAAGGGCCATACGTTCTGAAATAGTATTTAGTACAGTATATAGTAATTTTAAGGAACTAGTAAAATTATAAAAAGAATAAAGACATAAACACAATAAGAAATAAAATATAATAATACAAGGAATGAAAATACAATGATAAAGAAAAACGATTTATAAATTCACATTTTTTTTCTAGGTATACATGTAGGCCTCTTTAAGCAAACGGTACTACAAGTCTACGGGTCCCTATAAAATAATATCTCTTGATTGGTTATCTTGGATTCCTACTAGTCAGAAGATGATTTTGTTTTACTATCTGTGATTCTATTTCCAGCCTCCCAGGTAGCGACACCTCCTGTAGACAAGGAAACTGAGTCATTGCGTCAAGGGGAGGAAGAACTATTTTCCCGTTCAGACATTAAACAATTCCACGAAGCCTTACCAGTAAGTTCATTGGTGTGTTGGTAAATGTTTAATGACCACCTCTACTCTCCACCCTTAATTTCCTATCCCAAAAAGAAAGAACAAAAAAGAAAGAGAGGACAGAGACCCTGATTTGTAGTGTTTGGTGTAAGCGTTTCCATTATGGCTGCTTTCAGGTTACCACCACGACATCAGTTGGATTGCAGAATTTCTGAAAATCTGACAAATGGGTCTCATTAGCTGGTTTGAGTTGACTCCAGTATGCCACTGGAGGGCTTTGAAATGGATTGTTTTATCTGTGCAGTTTGATCAAGGCCAGCTTCCTGAATGGACAGCCCATGTAGTCCCACATTGCCCATGCTTTTCTAATGCTCAGCTGTCACGGTTTTAAAATTCTTAATAATGAGGGCTCCTGGGTGGCTCAGTCATTTGAACATCTGACTTTAGATTTCTGCTCAGGTCATGATCCCAGAGTCTCGGGATTGAAGCCCTGTATTGGGCTCCTTGCTGAGCATGGAGCCTGCTTGAGATTCTTTCTGTCTCTCTCTCTGTGTCTCTCTTTCTCTCCCTCCCTCCCCCTCTCTCTTTGCCCCCACCCCTGCTCTATCTCTCTTTCTATAAAACAAAAAATTTTTTAAATAGTTCTTTATGTATGAACAAAGGGCCTCACATTTTATCTTGCATGGAGCCTCACAAATTATATAACCTGTCTTTTCTGGAGAATAAGAACTGAGTTCCTATAGTGCCCACCAATAGAAGGGTGAACAGAGGGGAAGAATGGGGAGATTTGCAATCTGTTTCTTTTTCTTTTTCTTTTGTTTCCCCTTTCTTCTTCTTTCTTTCTTTTTTTTTTTTTTTGTCCTGAAACCTGGGAGCAGTCTGTTTCTTATAACATGATCATGATCCTTGAAAGACATATACGACATTCTTCCCTGGGATTTATGTTTCTTCCCAGCAGACTTGGACAATTTTATTTTGCTAACATCTATCAGCATCAATGATGTTATCTTGACCTTGGATTATTTTTTTAACTGTGATAAAAGACAACATAAAATTTAGTATCTTAATCATTTTTAAGTGTACAGCTCAGTTCTGTTAAGTGCGTTTATATCGTTGTATAACCAATCTCCAGAACTCTTTTTATCTTGCAAAACTAAAACTCAATATCTATTAAAAAGTCCATTCCCGCCTCCCACCAGCCCCTGGCAAACACCATTCCACTTTCTATCTTTGTGAATTTACTCCTTAGGTACTTCATATAAGTGGATTCATATACTATTTATCTTTTTGTGACTGGCTTATTTCAATTTATATAATGTCCTCAAGGTTCGACCATGTCAGAATTTATTCCTTTTGAAAGCCGAATAATATTTGTGTGTAGGTACCATATTTTGTTTATCCATTCATAAACAAACAGACATGTGTTTGATGGACATATGGATTGCTTCCACCTTTTGGCTATTGTGAATTAATATTGCTATGAACATGGGTGTACAAATATCTCTCTGAGATCGTACTTTCAGTTCTTGTATTTACTCAGAAGATCGTGCTTTCAGTTCTGGGTATTTACCCAGATGTGGAAATGCTGGATCATATGGTAATTCTGTATTTCATTTCTTGAGGAACCTTTATACTGTTTTCCGTAACAGCTGCATCATTTTTCATTTCCACCAATAAAGCATAAGGGTTCTAATTTCTCCACGACCTTGCCAATACTTGTTATTTTCTTGTTTTTTGATAGTAGTCATCCTAATGAGTGTGAGGTGGTATCTCATTGTAGTTTGATTTGCCTTTTCCTAATGATGAGTGATGTTGAGCATTTTTACATGTGCTTGTTAGCCATTTGCATTCTCCTTCTTGGAGAAATGTCTGTTCAAGTCCTTTTGCCCATTTTTTAATTGGGTTGTTTGTGGAAGTTTTATTTTTTATTCTTAAAAGTTCTTTCATAGCTTATTTACTACTTTCCTGGTTTCATATTTTTACAATTACAATTTTTTATTCTTAAATTTGGAAATAATTTCAATCTTAGGGAAAAGTTGAAAGAATGAGAGTAGTACTAAGAACACTGTTTACCGTTTTACCAGATTCACCTACCTGTTGTTGACTTTTACCCATTTGTGTTAGCCTTTGCTTTGCTTCTCTGTCTTTATCTACCTACCTACCTGCCTACCTACCTATCTATCTATCTAAACACACATAGTTAAAACTTAAACTTTTCCCAAACTTTTTAAGAGTAGCTTGCACACATCATGGCTCTTTACACCTGAATATTTACTGTGTATTTCCTAAGAGTAAGGATTTTCTTTTACAGAACTATAGTACAATTATCGATGCCAGTAAAGTTTACTTAATACAATACTTTCACCAAGTCGAAGTTCCACATTTCAATTTTTTCTGTTGATCAAATAATATCCTTTATAGCTTTCCCCCCTCCAATGTATAATTTATCTGGGATCATTATTGTATTTAGTTGTCATGTCTCTTTAGTCTCCCTTAATCTTGAACAACTTTTCTTTATGACATTGGCATTTTTGAAGAATATGGTCACCCTCGCTATCACCTTTTATTAAAAAAAAAATAGAATTTTCCTCATTTTTGGTGCGCACAGTATTACCTGTGATTTGTTTCAAGCTTTATATATTCTGGCAGGAATATTACCTAAATGATGTACCCTTCTCAGGGCATCGCATCTGGAGCCAATGGTGTCTATCTGCCCTGCATTTGTGATACTAATTTTGATTGTTTGGTCAAGGCGTTGTCTGATTTATTCACTATACAGTTAATTTTGTGTAGCTGCTATTTCTCCCCTACAGCTAGTAAGCAAATGGTGGGGAGACCTTTTATGACTGTACAAGTATCCCACTCTGCATCAAGAATTTCCCCTAGATTTTGTATCCATTGATTCCAGTGTGATTCAATATTTACTATGTTGGTTGAAAAGCAATGATTTTCAAGCTCCAGTATTTTCTCCACATTTATAAGTCAGCACTCAGAATTCTGCTATATGCAAGAACCCTCCTTTCTCCTCCAAAAGTTTCTTTTTGCCCACTAAATTTAATCCTTCTCTGCACCTACCTTTTTTTTTTTTTTAACTAATTTTGTGTATGCTCAGATACGTCCGCGCATGTAGAAAATACACACACCCACACACACAGACACACACACACACACAGGATTTTGCTCTTTGCCTCTTAGAAATTCAATAGTTTCTAAGGGGTGTGTGTCAGTCTTGGCATGTAGAGCGCTGCTATTTTACTGACCTCAGAGGATTCTGGCTATGGCCAGATGAAGATGGGAGTAGTTATTGTGATGCTGAGGGTATAGGATGCTTTGGGAGGCAGCACCTCCTCACATTACATGCCTTCTCCTAGACTCTCAGGGTTGAAAGGTGTCTTAAAAGTTATCTAGGCAGGAAACTATCAGAATCCTGGAGGAGAATACAGGCAGCAACCTCTTTGACCATGGCTGTCGCAACTTCTTACTAGACATGTCTCCAGAGGCAAGGGAAACAGAAGCAAAAATGAACTCTTTAGACTTCATCAAGATAAAATGCTTCTGGGCAGTGAAGGAACAATCAACAAAACTAAAAGGCAGTGTATGGAATGGGCGAAGATATTTGCAAAAGACATAATGGATAAAAGGCTAGTATTCAAAGTCTATTTGAAGAACTTATCAAACTCAGCATCCCAAAAATAAATAATCCGGTTAAGAAATGAGCAGAAGACATGAACAGGCATTTCTCCAAAGAAGACAAACAAATGGCTAATAGACACAAGGAAAGATGCTCGACATCACTGATCATCAGGGAAATACAAATCGAAACCATGATGAGATGCCACTTCACACCTATCAGAATGGCTAAAAGGAACAACTCAGGAAACAATAGATGTTGGCAAGGATGCAAAGAAAGGGGAACCCTCTTACTCTGTTGGTGGGAATGCAAACTGGTGTAGCCACTCTGGAAAACAGTATGGAGGTTCCTCATAAAATTAAAAACAGAATTGCCTTACAACCCAGCAACTGCACTACTAGGTATTTATCTAGAGAATACAAAAATACTGATTCGAAGGGGCACCTGCACCCCAATATTTATAGCAGCACTATCAACAATAGCCAAACTATGGAAAGAACCCATATGTTCATCAACTGATGAATGGCTAAAGAAGATGGAATATTACTCAACCATCAAAAGGAATGAAATCTTGCCATTTGCCATGATGTGGATGGAGCTAGAGTGTATTATGCTAAGTGAAATAAGTCAGAGAAAGACAAATACCATGTGATTTCACTCGTATGTGGAGTTTAAGAAACAAAAAACAGATGAACATAGGGAAGAGGAAGGAAAAATAAGATAAAAACAGAGAGGGAAGCAAACCATAAGACACTATTAAATACAGAGAACAAACCGAGGGTTGCTGGAGGGGGTGAACTAAATGGGTGATGGACATTAAGGAGGGGCATTTGTAATGAGCACTGGGGATTAGATGTAGTGATGGATCACTAAATTCTCCTGAAACTAATACTACACTATATGCTAACTAACTTGAATTTAAATAAAATCTTGGAAGGAAAAATAGATAAAATAAAATTTGAGTATTTGGGATATTAAAAAAAAAAAGTTATTTAGGCAATCATGGCCCTGGATAAAATGAAACGTGGTAAATCATATCATGTTTCATTTGTACCTTAGAGGTTTTCTTACATAAAAGAGCACTGCCAACCATTGCATTTAATGAGAAGAAACTGTATTTCAAGTAACACCCTCTAATTAATTAAATTGATTTACATTAAAAACCAAATCAATATTTTTGAGTGTGGCATATGATTTTCTTAAAGAGAGGCATATGATTTCTTAATGCTTTTCTGTTAAAGAGGTGTAACAGCAGCTTCTTTTTAAGGGCTTATTGGGCCCTTATTGTTTGAAAACAGTGGAAAGAAGACTGAGAATGGCCAGGCAGTGGGTCATTCATTCATTCATTCATTCCTCTCTGACACAGAGATTTGGGGGGGGGGTGCGTGTCAACAGAAGATGCAGCATTTTCAGAGAAAGAGCCGGGCTGGCCTTCAAGCTTATTTCTAGTCCGTGTTCTGGCTGATTTTATCAGTACAAGGAAAGAGACAAATCAAGGAAGTCTGGGTCCTGGGGATGCTGGGGAAAGCCTGCTGCTATATCTGTGTTGCCCTTAATTCCAGAATATTCACTCAACTGCTTTAAAAAACAACCGGATAAACCCAGGAAACAGCCTGCTTTGTCTTTGGATGCTGCTGGGAGAAACTAGCTTGGTCTTTGGATGTTGCTGGGAGAAACTTGCAAAAAGAAAGGCCGGAAATGTTTTGGAGAGTGAAACTAAAGTTCTTTTGCATTCGTTCCCTAAAACGAATCCTAAAAGTTGGGGAATTCCGGTATCGTGCAGCTTGTGCAGCGTGGAAGTGAGGCGGTGTAGCTTTGGTCTGGCTTGAAGACGCGCCCCTCTCTTGGAGCCAGAAGCTTGGTGGGCTCCAGCAGGACGGCATCCCCAGGAACTCGGGAGTGACTTGCCGGTCACCACAAACGGGTCTCCTGGAACTGCGCACCATATGGCTAAGTGGCCGCGTTAGCCCCTCCCCAGAACCCCTTTAGGGATTTCTGCTGCAGGCTGAGGGCATGGGGTTCGCAGGTGGAGTGAATGGGGTGGATCATGTACAAAGATGAGGGTCCTAAACTATGTTTCAGTTTTGCATTTAATGATATAAAATGTTTATGTAGGCCCAAAGTAAAAACTGTCAGAAAGTATACTCAGAGGAGACTCCATTGCATTCTTGCCCCTCCTCCCCTCCCTTTGTAGATTACCATTTTTGTTAGTTTATTTTTTATTTATCCTGTTGTCACTTTTGAAAAAAACCCAGCCATCTGTCCCCTTTATTAGAAACAAGGTGCCCCATTAAAATACCGTTCTTCTCTTGACTGGCTTCACGGAACGGTGTCTCCTGTACGGGAATTGTCTTCTGCATCCTGCTCCACAGCTGTTTCACCCACTTCTCAGTGGTGGATGTTATTTCTGGGTTATTTCTAGTCTTTAGTTATTTCAAATAATGCTGTAATGAATAAATGCCTTTGTGCATATGTCATTTTATATTTTTGCCACTGTGTCTTTGTGAGCCTCCTCCTCTGAAAGGAGAGTGTTGATTCTTTTTTTTTTGGTCACTTGCTGCTGAACTTTTCTATGGCCGGGGATTAGGTGTTTGTCCTTCTCTGCCTCAAGTCCAGCTTTTTAGCCCTCATCCTAACTGTGTGGATTTCCTGCATTTCATTCATTTCCTATTTCCTCAACAGAGGGTTTCCTGGCAAGGTCAGCCTGCGAGGAGTTACGGAGGATGTTTCTAATATACTCTACATAACTTGGATCAGTATGGCAGGAACAGAAACATCTGATAGTTACCAGGCAATGTGAGATGCCTTAGGGGAGAAAGGTAACAAATTAGTGGAGAATTAATTTCTTATCTCATTTCAGGCATGGATTCTACCAGGCTTTTCTGTGGGAGGATGGAGAGGAATGGGTGGTTTGTCCTCTGAAACCCTTGCGCAACAGCGTCTGGGGAATGTAGGCATTTGCTGTCCCTCTACCCTTCAGAATTAGATCACCCTCTGTAAGGAGGGAAAGAATACTTGGTAGGGCTGAAACCCACAGGCCAGCGTGACAGAGCAGAATGGTGACTCTGTGAGAACATCTGGTGTAGTGTGGCTCCAGATGCTGCTTGTAGTTTTCAGAGGGAGAGAGGCCAGAGGGAGGGACTTGGCAATGGTGTGTTTAGTGCCCTGGATCCTTGCCCAAAAACTGTGACCTTAGGAAAATATTACAGAATCTGCTACAGGGCTAAAAAGCTTATGAACAGGTTTTTGGTGAAGTCTCTCTGTGATATGTAAAGTTTTTCAGAGGCCATTTTTTTTTCTGGAAATTTAAACTTTAGAGTCCAAACACTTCACATTCCTAGGAATCTCTGCTTTCTGCCTAAGCAGGAGATTGCATGATAGAATGTTGATGAGAGTTACCATTGCTGAGCACTGGTCGTGTGCCAGGCAGGCACTGTTCTAAGAGCTTTCTAGGGCTTATCTCATTGAATCCTCCAATCCAGAGGTAGGTACTACTGTTGTTCTCACTTAATGATAAGGAAATGGAGACAAAAGGTCTAGTACTTTCCTGAAGGGACACACAACTGGTAAAGCTGGGATCCGAACCCAGGAGTCTGACTCCAAAGCTCACTCTCCGAAGACCTGACTCTATCACTGTGTAGCTTCAGGAGCTCAGGCAATTGCTTCACTTCTCTGAAAAATAAGTGAGTTTCTTTCAGTTTTGCGATCTGTGGTTTGGAAGTTTGGACATGACTTCCTTGGAGTATTACCAAAAGTAATATACTTTGATAATTCTCCCTAAGTGAGGAGGAATTTACAGGTGTTTTGTACAACTGAAGTTTGGCTCCTTTTTGCTATGTTCTGTGGTCCGGGGGTACTGAATTCACTCAGCCTGAGCTGTGCACCCAGGAGTGACCCTTAACTATAGTTAATGACTAACTCAGGCCTTAGAGACGAGGGCAGAGCTTGGATTCTACTGAAAACTTGCTGGGTGTGGGAGAAGAACAGTTTCAAGTTTCATTTTCCTGTACTGCCACGTGACGACTGGTTTCATCTCTGTGGTGGATTCGTATTTAGAGGAAACAAGGAATTTGCAAGAACGCTTCAGAGCAATGCGATCTTCAGCCAGTGCCAAAGACATGACTAAATGAATCCTGGGCTGTTAACTCATTTTTGCCCTACTCAGACTGGGTTCTCCAGGCTTGCTTTTATTCCCCCTCTTCTTCCTGGTGTCCACCCAGCCTCTCTATATCCAGTAACAGATAGATGCTGCCTCATCGCAGCCAAGCTTTCTGCCAGAAACACTTGACCGATTTATGTGATCTTGACTCTCAACCCATCCTCTGCAAGGAAATCTAAATGTTTGGGGAAAGATATTTGAAGAGTCTGAGAACTCTTTCAAGGTGACAGAGAAACCCTGGTCTCCATAGAAATGTTGGGAGCATCGGCTGAGACTCTAACTTCTGAAACCAGCGCAAAGGTCTTGTCCAGCTAGGGTCCATCCCTAGCTGGCTTTGAGGGCTCACAGCTGTTTGTTTCTGTCATTGTTCTTCTTTCTGTCTCTGTGATTATCTCTCCCACCTTTTTCTGAAACTATCAGAAGTGTGTTCACCTTTGCTTATGGAGGCAGAGCTGTTGCCATTACAGCCACACATAGCCTTTGAATTATTTCCAGGTAGGGGAATTTCTTTCCTATTGACCAAAGCCACTTCTTTTCTGCTTGGATCAAAGATATACCATGTTTTTAGGAGATCATTTCAGCCACACAGAAGCCCCACTGAAGCCAACTCAGCTCATGTGTAATCACATGCTGTTTACAATAACCTTTAGAAATAAATGCACATATTTTAAAATTCTCATTGTGATCTTTACAAAAGAGACTTCTCTGTTTTCAGAGGAGTCCGATCACTCCAGGATCTTACCATCTGAAGAAGAAATAAACATTTGATATATTTGTTGTCTTGTTAGATCCTTATGCTTCCTTCACTTTGCTAATCCAAAAAAGGAAGGTGTGGGGTGCCTGGTGGCTCAGTCAGTTGAGAGTCTGACTCTTGATTTTGGCTCAGGTCATGATCCCAGGGTTGGGTTCCATGCTGAGAGTGGAGCCTGCTTGAGATTCTCTCTCTCTCTCTCTCTCTCTCTCTCTCTCTCTCTCTCTCTCTCTCCCCCCCTCTCTCTCTATCCCTCCTACTGTCCCTCTACCTGGCTTGTGCTAGCTCCCTTTGTCTCTCTAAAAAAGCAAAAACAAAAACAAAAAAACAGAAAGGAAGATTTTTTTGCATAAGCTCCTGATTTAGCAAAGTTAAAATACATACTCTGTTATTTGACACTGCTAATTGACATTCTGCAGTCAAACCAAATGAAGTCTGAATTTTAATCAGTACCTGGCATTTCACCTTGGACTTAATTAAGTAATTCTAGACCAGCACCACAACCTTGAGAACTCTCAGCCTTTGTATTGATAAATGAAGTAATTGGTTAGAAACGTTAAACCCTTAAAATGTGGATTCTCTAATAAGTGGTTCTATCTCTTTTTTCAAGGAAACAACTGTGTACAGGATGGATCGGAAGCACAGAGGCCACTGTGTTGTTGTCAATAACCACAGCTTTACCTCACTCTCACCTCGACGAGGGACTTATAGAGATGCTGGTAAGAAAGTCTGAATAGTCTATAAAATGCAAGTTGGGGATCTTAAAATCATTTTTTTTAATTTTCACATTTTCTTTCTGTAATTTTTATCTTCCATTTAGATGTAAGGATGATATGGGACGCCTGGGTGGCTCAGTCAGTTAAGCGTCTAACTACAGCTCAGGTCATAATCTCAGGGTTCGTGGGTTGGAGTCCTGCATTGGGCTATGTGCCGACAGCCCAGAGCCTGGAGCCTGCTTCAGATTCTGTGTCTCCCTCTCTCTCTGCCCTCCCCTTGCTCATGCTTTGTCTCTGTCTCTGTCTCTCTCTCTTTCCCTCTCTCTCTCTGTCTCAAAAATAAATAAACATTAAAAATATTTGAATGTAAGGATGATATCATAAATGTTCTAAGCCTCTTGTATATCCAAAGTGTCTTAGCCTTCCTGGGCTGATATAATGAAATACTCTAAACTAGATGGCTTATAAATAATACACATTTATTTCTAACAGTTCTGGAGGCTGAGAAGTCCAAGATCAAGGCTCTGACATTTTGATACCTGGTGAGAGCCCTCTTCCTAGATGGCAGTCTTTGCGCTGCACTCTCACATGGCAGAAGAACTTTCTGGGGTCTTTCTATGGGCTCTCCCCTCACGACCTAATCACCTCCCAAATGCCCACTTCCTCATGCCCTCACCTTGTGGGTTAGGGTTTCAACATATGAATTTTAGGGGGACACAAACATGCAGACCATACCACTTGGGGTATCAGCAATCTGCTGAAAGAGCAAAAGGAGTCCCTGACCATTTACAACTCTGTGGGTTGGGGGAAAGCATGGTGCATCAGCAACAGGAAACCTGGGTTTGAGCTCTGGCTCCACCACAAACTAGTTTGTGACTGTGGGTGCGTCCTGGGGCCTTGGCTTCCTCATCTGTAAATAGGATGAAACTCTGGCCTCTGCTGACTCTCAGGACCATCGTGATGGCACTATGGGTACTATAAGAAGGTAGGGCTCTGGAAAATGGTGTGGAGATTCCTCAAAAAAATGGAAATAAAACTACCCTATAACCCAGCAATAGCAATGTTAGGAATTTACCCAAGAGATACAGGAGTGCTGATGCTAGGGGCACATGTACTCTGTTTATAGCAGCACTTTCGACAATAGCCAAATCATGGAAAGAGACTCAGTGTCCATCAACTGACAAATGGATAAAGAAGATGTGGTTTATATATACATGGAGTACTACATGGCAATGAGAAAAAATGAAATCTGGCCATTTGTAGCGATGTGGATGGAACTGGAGGGTATTATGCTGAGTGAAATAAGTCAGGCAGAGAAAAACAGATACCATATGTTTCCACGCATAGGTGGATTTTGAGAGACTTAGCAGAAGACCATGAGGGAAGGCAAGAGGGAAAAAAAGTGACAGAGAGGGAGGCAAAACATAAGAGACTCTTAAATACTGAGAAGAAACTAAGAGTTGATGGGGGTTGTGGGAGAGGGGAGAGCCGGTGATGGGCATTGGGGAGGGCACTTCTCGGGATGAGCACTGGGTGTTGTATGGAAACCAATCTGACAATAAATCATATTTTAAAAAAAAGAAGGTAGGTAAAGTATAAAATTTTATCGTTATGAAAGTAAAAGAAAAAATCCAAGCTTTAGGCTACTTGCTGTGTAAATTTTATAACTATTAACATTGTTCCGCCCCTTCATTTTATTTCATTTTACTCTATTTCATTTTATTATTTCCCCTTTCTTTCCTTTTTCTTTTCTTTAAGTTTTGTGTTTATTTTGTTTTTTTTTTTTTAACAGAGTGCTTGGAGAGTGTGTTTCAGTGGCTTGGGTTCAGCGTATGTATATATAATAATGTGACCAAAGGACGTCTAGATGAGATTCTGAAGGAATATAAGAGTCATCCAGGCCATGCTGATGGAGACTGCTTTGTGTTCTGTGTTCTGACCCATGGAAAATTTGGAGCTGTCTACTCTTCAGATGAGGCCCTCATTCCCATTCGGGAGATCATGTCTCACTTCACGGCCCAGCAATGCCCTGGCCTGGCTCATAAACCCAAACTCTTTTTTATCCAGGCCTGTCAAGGTGAAGAAATACAACCTTCTGTATCCATTGAAGCAGATGCTGTAAATCCCGAGCGTGCATCTCCTCCCACTTCCCTTGGGGACAGTGTTCCCATTGAGGCAGATTTCCTTCTTGGTCTGGCCACTGTCCCTGGCTATGTATCCTTTCGGCATGTGGAGGAAGGCAGCTGGTATATTCAATCTCTGTATAATAATCTGAAGAACTTGGTCCCAAGGTGAGACATTTGAGTTGTACCATACACCTACCTGTTTATCCATCCATCTATCTACCTACCTGTTTATCTGTTTATTCATACACCCACCCATGCATCCATCCATCTGTCCATCCATCCATCCATCCATCCATCCCAACATATATCCATCCGATAAACCTATTTTGAGCACTAGGATATAACTGGAAAGGAAGATACAGAATTAAAAAAAACCTCAGTCCTGGGTACCAAGCTAGGGCCTAAGGGTAAGTTACAAACAAGAGAGACAGAACGTCTTCTCCATGGAGCTTAAAGACCAGTAAGTAAGTGCATGTAAGAAGGTAAATGTTTAAATTAATAAAATAATTTCAGGAAGTGATACCTGCTGTGAAGAAAGCAGACAAGATATAGAGAATGGGGCAGGGAGCTACTTGAGAAGGCTTCTTGGTAGAGGTGATATTTCAAGTGAGACTGAGTGTTGGTGAGTCAACCACAAGAAGATCCAGAGGTAGAGAGAACAGCTGTGTGAGACAGGATGCAACGACTAAGAACCGGGCAGGACCTGCTGTCCCACTTGAACATAGCAGTGATGATGAGGATAAGTAGTGGCAATACTAATAATACTAAAAATGATGGTCAGTAGAATATTATAGTCAGGGTTCTATGTGCTTTACATAAATTTACCTCATTTACTTCTCATGGCAGTCCCTAAAATGGGTATTCTTATGGTCCTTATTTTAGAGCTGAGAATATGCTGAGAGCCATATTTAGTGTGAAATAAGTGACTGTGCCTAAGACCACATGGTCAGCGAGTGATGGGACCATGCTTCAAACCTGAGTTCTATTTCCAGAGCCTGTGCTTTTTTCTCAGTGGTATGAATTGACCATCCCTGGAACATTTACCAAAATGTAAATGTTCCATCCTTGGAACATTTTGGTAAATGTTAAATATCCTGCAAGCCCAGGCTCAAAAGCCACCTCCTCTATGGAATCCAGGAAGTGCTCTTTTTCCTCTGAACTTGCAGTGGAACTTTGTCTACTTTTCATATGGTGTTGATCACATTCTGCCTTATAGTGTATATGCCATATTTGGTACATGCTTCATGTGTACCTTTAAAGTGCCTAGAAATTGTGTCATGTTTATCTTTGTATCCTTTCTCAAACCAAGAATAGAGAGAGCATTATTAATAGTAGGGTCCTTTGGGGCACCTCGGTGGCTCAATTGGTTAAGCATCCAATTCTTGACGTCAGCTTAGGTCATGATCTCATGGTATGTGGGTTTGGGCCCTGCGTTAGGCTTTCCGCGCCTACAGCAAACGAGTTCTGTTCCTCCCCAACTCGTGCACATGCGCACTGTCTCTCAAAATAAACTTTAAAAAAAGCAGGGTCCTTCTCTATCTTTATTATCTGTCTATGTATCTATGTACCTATCTATCTATATCTATCCACCAGCTTAGAGGAGAAACATGGAAAAATAATTATATGCAAACTTCCTTTATGGACCAAGGGCCTTAAAATATAAGTTGCACCTGTCTGGTGTACCTGTAAGGATCACCTGTCTGGCTCAGTCAAAAGAGCATGAGACTCTCAATGAGTCAAGACTCGTGTTGGGTTTAGACTGCTTAAAAGAAAAAAGAGGGGCACTTGGCTGGCTCAGTCTGTTAAGCATCTAACTCTCAGTTTTGGTTTTTGGCTCAGGTCATGATTTCACAGTTCGTGGGTTCGAGCCCAGCACCGGGCTCCACACTCTCAGCATGGAGCCTACTTGGGATTCTGTCTCTCCCTTTCTCTCCTGCATCCCCTCTCAAAATAAATTATAAACTAAAAAAAAATTAAAATGCAAGATGTGACTATTATGGTGTCCTTAAACACTGAATGTAAAATTGAAAACTTTTATATAATTTAGCATTTTTTTTAATTTCAAAATAAGCATTTCTTTATATTTGACAGGATTCTAGTTAGAATTCTGGCCTTTTAGATTAGGAGGAAGACACATGTTTTAGGGTTTCTTTCTATGACCTGGTATGTGATTTCTGTCTCCTGATTTAAAATATTTTTTCTTATCTGCCTGCAGACATGAAGATATCTTATCCATCCTTACTGCTGTCAACAATGATGTGAGCCGACAAGCAAACAAACGAGGGACAAAGAGACAGATGCCCCAACCTGCTTATACACTACGGAAAAAACTAGTATTTCCTGTGCCACAGGAAGCACTTTTATAGTAGTAGAGAGTTCTCGATGACTCTTCGACTTGAAAGGAACCTTTAGTCATCTCTTTCAATCTCCCATCCATCATAGGAATCAGTGATAGATGGTGAGCCTGTCATTCTAATAATAGGAAGTGCCCTATTTTCTAACCCCCAAAATTCTTTTTTTTTCTGTTTGACAGGTCTAATTGTTAGAACACTTTCTTTATTGAAACCTTGGGTTGTAGCCTTGGCATAGTTGTGCACCCTGAGAAAAAGCACTTGGCCTTGGTTTGTGCATCTGTGAGGTAAAAGGTAGCACCAGGTACATTTTAAGATTCCTTTGAGCTCTAAAGAACCACTATTCTTAGCCACAACTGAGCTTTGATTTCCTCTCTGTATGAGCACCCCTTGTTATCATTCAGTGTCCCCTGTGCATGGCCTCGTTTTGGACATTGGATAATGATGAGATCACACATGGTTCTTTGACCTTTTCTCTGCTCTCCACTTCCTACGGCTTCTCATCTGCGGATCTGCTGCTGTGAAATTTTTATTTATACGATACCCATTTCCTGCTTTAGCATAAGGAAGGTGTTTCTATAATAACTGTTTGTCTTGGGTTGGGAACAGGTTTGGCTCTAGGAAGACGATAGTTCACTATGAAGAGAGACAACTCAGCCACTCTGGTAGCGGAGACTTTACAACCTGAGGTTAAATTCCGTGTTGATCAGAACTTTTCAGATGCTGATGACAGAACACCCACATCAAACCAACCAAAGCAAAGAAGGGAATTTATTGCCTCATTCCTCTGAAAACACACAATTGGGTAGTACTGGCTTCAGGTGAAGCTTGAACTCGGTCTGCACAATAGCATCTCTCTCAGGACCAGAGCCTCTCTAGGTGGCTGCACTGTGCTGACTACAGCTAGCAGCCTCTGCTTTGTCTCCGACATTCTCTGTTTCTGTGGCGCGAAGAATTGAGGAGAGAGGCAGCCTTAGGGATAAAGCTATTCGCAGAAGTTGTTCCCTCCTTGGAGAGTGTCTGGCTATGCCTTGCAGCCGGGGCGGTGGGGGTGGGGTGGGGGGGTAGGGTGAGGGGGTGTGATTTTGTATGGCAGCCTTGCTACTTTTTGCATTAAGGTTTTGAATGTCTTTATGTATGTGAACTTTTTTTCAATTTCAAGAGGAAGTTTTCTTTTTTTCTTTCCTAAAGGAGGGAAATTGAAAGTCCTGTACTTAAGGCCTTTATTTATAGATGAAGAGGTTGAGGCCCAAGGAGCAGAGTGATTTGCTACAGTCCCCCAGTTAGTGTTTATAGGGTTTTATTTCCCACTTGAGTGAACCGGAATGTCATGGGACATAACAGGGCTTTAGGAACATTTCCTTGGATATGTAGACATCCATGACAGATATCTGGGAATGAAGAATAACTCTCAGGGATGCTAGATTTTGTAATTATTAATGTGAAAGTCAAATTGATTTATGGTGTATTTGCTATGAGAAATATTCATAAGCAGATTTTTAATTATATAGCTGATAATTACACGGATTTGAATGTACATTGGCCAAGGAAGTGAGTCTAATATATATGTCAGGATGGTCTTCCAAAACCTTTGTATATACAAGCCAAAGCGAACAGCTGGTGATTACGGTCCTTCCCCAGTTGAATATACACAGCTTTTGGCCACTTCATAGTCCTTCTCCGCAAGTGAAGGATGGTGTGATATAAAGCAAAGAGCAAAGAATCTGGAGAGAGAAACCTTTGGTTTCTGTTTTGCTTTGTGACTCTCTTGCTCTGAGACACTAAGTCAAGCTAGTTTTTTGAGCCTTATCTATAAAGTAGAGAAATTTTATCTATTTAAGATAAGGATTAAGTGAATATATATATTCATTCAAATCTAGTTGTTGCGAGGTATGTGCAAGACCTTTACGTGGTAGATACCTCTGGCAATCACCTAATTGAAAATAGAGTTTGAGTTCCTCTGTATCTAATTCCAGTTGCATTTTAGCCACAAATCCAAATTACCAATACCCGCCAATGTCCTCTTAGTGAGGAGTTGGTTCTTCCCTCACCGATTCACATAGTCCCTGGCAGCAGCAGGCTAGCTCTTGGCTCTGGATCCAGCTGGACAAAACACTGCTAATGAACTCTCCTTCCTCAGCAACATTTGGGGTTTGATGTGTAAGTCCCAGTCCTGTGGTCTATTTCATATTTTTGTTTTGCTGGAACTTAGTGGTTGTACAAGGTTAAATTCTGGATTGGGAAACTTTCCCATGAACTCTCTTTTCAGAGTTCCCCGGCAAGCACTTCAGGGGTCATTGGAAATTTGTGACTGTAAGTCACACACCTATGCAGACACCAGGAGTACAATAATCCTTTGGTCATTTCTCCTAAATGGAGCATCTACATTTGTCCCTTGTCTGTGTGTGTGTGTGTGTGTGTGTGTGTGTGTGTGCGCGCGTGCGCGCGCGCACGTGTATGAGAATTTAGAGCACAGCAGGTGATTTGGTCACAGCTACTCAGCAGAGGCTACTGCCATTGTCTCTGTAGACATTTATGAAAAAAATGCTCAGACTCAGTGAGGTTTCTGTATATTTTGCCTAGTTTTGCTCAACCTACAAGAGCAGTAGTTATATTTTTTCTTTATTTTCTGTTTTTTTTTCTCAAAAGTTGGGCTTCTGCCAAACAAAACGAAGGACACAGAAACTTTTTATAGAATATTATGCAAATGTTAGTTATTTAATAATGATACTACTGGTGTTGATTATTATTAGAGATATTAGTCACCCCAGCATCCTATTGGCCTCTGCTGCAGGGCCTCACCATGGCAGCGGGCAGGTATAATATCACCCGGGTTTCCCTTAGCCAGTGCTCAGGTAATTGGAACATACAAGCAGCTGGTGCTATGTGGTTACTGACCAATCAGAACAGACCTCGGCCAGTATGTATAACACTATGGTGAATGGTGCTGAATAGCAGCCCCTTATCAATCAATGATCAAGTCTCCACTGAGGTAGACCAAATTAGAAGTTTACCTCCTTTTGTAGATAACTTTTGTACCGTATTTGAGTCACGGAATCTTCTAAGTCAGATGCTTTGTGAGTGATTTAGTTCAGTTGTTCTCAACCTTGGAATTTTGGGGTCCTTGGATGTTTATGGAGTCATTCTAGGGTGTATGAGTTCTCCATCTTCAGTATGAAACGCTGTAATTCCTTTTTGGTGGTAATCTTAAAAAATTAATAGAGATGTGTCCTGGCTCTTCTGCATGATCCCTTCATACTTGAGCAGTGCCAAACAACTTTTGTGCCCATATCCCGATGCCCACAGAAAGTGATGAACTTTACATTGAGGTTTTTAATGTAGCATGGATTAGGGTCTGTGGCCAGAGGTCCTCAGCTCTACTGTCAGGCACCAGTGGTTAGTCTACTTGAAAATTGCTCCAGTTCATCCTCCTAAGCCATGATAGACTCCTAGTCCACCATCCCTCAGCCTCTGCTTAACTCTCAGTGGAGGGAACTCACACTACACACAAAGTCATGGCTAGGGAGCTTGGAAGGACCCTAGAGAACTCATGGCCCAGCCTTCAGGATGTTAAACTAAAGTTTTATAGTTGAGGAGTGGAGGATTTGCAATCCTGTGTATTTCCCGATTTGAATGCAACGTTGCCGCTTGGTTTTACTTTTGGATAACTTTAATTGTTCTTTTCCCTGTGGTGACTTGAATCTACCTGCTTAGGATGTACTTAAATCCACTACTGCCTCTTATTCTAAACTCTGGAGCCACACCAAACACATATAACTATCTTCTGGTGAAGTACATGTTTCATGTGACAAGTTATTTAATTTTCTTTCTGGTAGGGTCTGGCTCTCGTCAAAAGTCTGCCAGGGGTGCCTGGGTGACTCAGTCAGTTGACTATCCTACTCTCGATTTCAACTCAGGTCATGATCCCAGGGTTGTGGAATCCAGCCCCGCATTGGGCTCCACACTGAGCGTGGAGCCTGCTTGAGATTCTCTCTCTCTCTCTCTCTCTCTCTCTCTCTCTTTCTCTCTCTCTCTCTCTCTGCCCCTCTCCCTTGCTTGCTCTAAAATTAAAAAGGAAAAAAAAAGTCTGCAGTTTGCTTTTAAGGATGTGAATATCACATTTGTATCTTTGAACAGTAGCTAAATTCTTAAAGATGGAAACCTTTTAAAAAAGTCCTAGGAGAAATTTTTTGCTTAAAGAAAGACTGATTTGCTAATACAAAGAAGCATTTTATAACATAACTTTAGCGTATATGAATTTTTAAAAGTATTTTTCTATTAAGATTTTAAATTGTATTTTTACTTTTTAAATCTACTTTTGAAATAGGTAATATCTTTACATTGTTCAAAGATCAGAAAATACCAAGAGGTATTCAAGATAAGTCTTGCCTGCATTTCTGTCCACTAAATGCCCAGTCCTCTTACCCTCGCATCCCAGAGATAATTTCAGGATTTCTCTATGCAAATGCAAACACAACAAATACAAATATATATGTATTTTAAAGTAGGCATTTTGTAAAATACACTGATATTCATTGGAAGTTTAATTTGTATGGAAACTGCACTTAAATATATTTTGTGTGTGTGTGTGTGGTAACAGCTTTATTGTGATATAACTCACATACCACACAAGTCATCCCACTTAAAATGCACAACCCAGCATTTTTTAGTATATTCGCAGAGTTTTACAACAATCGCCATAATCAATTCTAGAACATTTTCATGTTCATCACCCCCAAAAGAAACTCCATACCTTTTAGACATAATCTCCTTTAAAGTAAGCATTTTTTGAAACAAAGTACATACACTGTGAAACTCTCTCAATTGGTCTCATTTTAAATGATTCTGTAAGATGCTTGGAAATATTGGTACAACTCTAGAACGGGAATAACTATGAGCTTTGTGGACTGGATTTGTGAATAGTAGTAACTGACTTACCAATAAAATAAAGGGATTTTTTTCCTTTTTATCTTTGAGTAGTATCTTTGATTTTACCTGATAACTTTTTTTCTGCTTATATAGTAATAGACACACATTGTGGAATATTTGGGAAATAGAACAACACACAAAGAAGAAGAGTTAATTCATTTGTAATTCCATTTTGGCATACACTTTCCCATTTTTTCACTTTGCATTTGTCCCTGAGCTTCCCAGCCACCTTTAAATCAGCTTAACCTCCATATCCTCCCAATCATGCATCCAGTAGCCTGTGTCTTTGCCAATGTCTCCACCCAAGTCTCAATTTCAAACATGTCTCTCTCTGACAGCCACCTCCTACCATTTCATCTCACTTTCTCTAGGCCCCTTGCCGGGGTCTGTCCTTGTTCCGGCGAATCTAGGGGTCCACGAAGGACGGACGGTTAGGCGAAATGAGGTGAGAGAGCCACGAGAAAGATGGAGTCTGATGACCAAGCAGGCAGCCCTGGGAATTCTGGCGTCTCTGGCGTCTCTGCCCTGCCGGTCTCAGTGTCTTTATTTAAAGGTAGTGAGTTACATTACAACAATGAGTGACAGCCCATCAGTAAGCATAGTTTAAACAATAATGTGTTTTGTCGGTAAAGGGGCGATTTCCTCAATCTTGCAAGTTGTTTTCAAGTTAGTTAGCATATACATTTAAGGCTGGGGGAGAGGACAGGAAGTTACCTAGGCCTGCCTATGTTAATTATATATAAACAGGCCAGGAGTCATTGCCTATTCTTCCAATTACAATGGGGGAGGTCCAACCCGTCTGGCAAGGACAGAATTCCCAATGCTTGTCCTTTGCCCGTGAATGAGTGAATTTACATAATAGGAGCCTAACATTTACACAAATCACACCAATATTCAGCCAGCTCATAACTGCTACCAATCTATGCAACCCATCCCCAAGATGCAACTTTAAGGTGGTCAGGCTACTCTCATTCAGATGCAATTCATCAAAGCATCCTGCTCCAGGTCCTTCCTTTTATCTAAATGCGGTAAAACAAAAGAGCATTACATTCCTTAAGCCAAAGAGAGTAGTTGTAAGACTAGGCGCCAGTTTGGCTGGCGAGCTTTTGCTTCAACCTTTTCCACACAGGGAGGGGTCTCAACCTGTGAGCCCAAACGGCTCCCAACAGCCCCTGCCTCCCAACAGTCTGCCGTGCCATTGGGGCCTCTGTTTAGTCTATTGACCGATCTGCCATCTTTCCAATGTCAACATCGCCCCTCACTTCCCTCCCTCCTTGCTCAGCTGGAGTCTACGTGTCATCATTAAACTCACTCTCTTGCACCCACTCTCCATACCCTTGCCTCTCCCTTGGTCCTAATCGTAGGGCAGAATCTCAACTCTGGTTAATCGCGTATGCCTACTTACCGCAGGTTTGTACTAGAATTCCTGGGTGGGGCGGGGTGGCTCAGTCGGTTAAACATCTGACTCTTGGTTTCAGCTCAGGTCATGGTCTCACAGTTTGTGGGTTCGAGCCCTGCATCAGGCTCTGCGCTGGCAGTGCAGAGCCTGCTTGGGATTCTCTCCCTCTCTCTCTGCCCTTCCCCTGCTCTCTCTCTGTCTCTCTGGAATTAAAAATATAAAAACTTAAAAAAATATATGTATATACACACACACACACACACACATACATTGCAGACTGGTGTCATTCAAAACCAATGACCACAAACCTCAAACAGGCTCTTTCAGTGATTCTCAGCAATTCCTGTAACATTTCCTGGTTATGTTACCCTTTGCTTTCTCAGCCCACGTTACATCTTCTTTTGTCTTTTCAGTCATCTATCATCCTCCATTCTCACTTTCATTTGATAGTCTCACTTCACTAAGGGAAGTAATTAGAAAAGATGTCTGCCTTCCACCACTGAGTCTCCTGATCCACCTGCACTCTAACCCTATTGGCTGCTTTCTCTCCTGTCAACAATGGGTACACCTTCCCATCTGTGCTTCTCCCAAGAGTCAGTGCCTCCTCTTGTGCAGGGACTGGCCCATCCTGCTCACTAGAGGACACCACTCTCGTAGCCCTTCTTCCCTTTCCTGCTCTATTAACTGTCTCCTCTCCCCCAGATCATTCCCCTGAGCACACAAAACATGCTGTAATTTCTCTTCCTTCCAAACTAAAACCAAAACGGAATTGAAACCCCTGAATGTGGATCTTCTGTCACATGATCAGAATCAGACCCTGAGCGTATGCAAGCAATTTGTTCAGGAATTGCTCTCCGGAGAGTCCTGCAGGGGATGGGAGGCGGGACAGAGAAGAGGAGAAGTCAGGCCAGACCACACATGTTACCTCAGTGTGGCCTGGACAGAGCACTTTGAAGTGGAAATTATGCCTCAGGGTTCCCCACTCAACAGGAAGCAAGAGAACTAGGTTTCCATCCCTCTTGGCCCCTTAGTCACCCCGCCCTCCATCCTTTGCTAAGAGCTGCCCCAGGCGGGAGAACGTAAACATCCAGGCACTCCCCGTCGTGGTCTGAGGGCATAGTCTTCTCACACAAAGGTGTGAATCTTTAGAAGCAAAACCCCCTACAATCTGGCAAGCTGGCTAAACTGGCTGGAAGGTGGGGATGGGGGTGGGGTGGCAGACAGAGAGGGATTAAAATGGATTAGAAAAGGCCTGCCTTCACCCCTCTTGACCCCATGTCCTATCTCCTCCTCCCATCTTCAGCCTGATCCAACATTTGCAGGGCCCAGGCAACAGTAACCCGTATGCGGAAATATAAAATCTGAGGCCCATAACCGTATGCGGAAATGTCAGCACTGACAAACTGTTCTATTCTCCAACGGTTGCTGAGGATTTACCATTTTTATGGTGTACAGAGTGTCTGCCTCTGGCCCACAGCCTGTGCCTTTCTCTCCCCAGCCCTAGCTCCTTCTACATTACCTGAAGCCCTAATGTGTGCAACAGAACAGGAAAAATGTCACACAGAGTTGGATCAATGTACATTTAAGCCCAGGGTTTTATGAAAGAATTTTCTGTGTTCTCAATCCAAAAGGTTAGACCTATTTCTTGGATAACCCCACTTTTTTCTTTACTAACCCCCTATAAATCTATCATTTGTAAATTTATCTAAGCAGAAACTCCCTTTCTCCTTTTAACAATTTAAAATAAACATCAAAAACATTGAAAACCTAAAAAATTAGCCACAAACGGGAAAATGGTATGTGCCACATATATGACTGATAGGGGATGTATAAATGTATGTGAACATATATAAAATATGTATTCCACAATTCTACAAAATAAACAGTTCAGTTAGATGGGCGAAATATATGAAATGGAAAATAAAACGCTATCATTAGCAAGTATGGGTGAGGATGTGGAACAAAGGGAATTCTATTAATGCTGCTTAAGAGAAATGTAAATTGACACAATTACTTTAAAGAACAATTTGACAATATCTATAAACATTGAATATGTCCACACACATGACATGAATGTCACATGAATGAGCACCTCAATTTCTGGGTCTCTGCCCTAAGAGAAATCTTGCATATGCACCGGGAGACATGGAGGAGAACTTTCAGAACATTATTGCTTGTAAGAGGGTTGAAAAAAAAGATCAGAAACAAATATGGCAATTTCGATCGGTTTAGTCATATATGTGTACTGCAACACTGTGCTTTCTGGAACAGGGTAATGGCGAATGGGAGCATTGTGAATGTGCCAAATGCCACTGAACTATTCACTTTGTTTTTTATTTTTTATTTTTCTTGTTTTTCTTTTTTAATTTTTTTTAATATAATTTATTGTCAAGTTGGCTAACACTTTAAATTGTTAAATGGTAAATGAAATTAAAAAAAAGAATGTTGAGCAAATAAATGAACATATATATGCAATATGGTATAACTTATGTAAAAAAACCCAAAGTGCCTCTGGGTGGCTCAGTCCATTGAGTGTCTGACTCTTGATTTCAGCTCAGGTCTTGATCCCAAGGTCATAGAATCAAACCTTGTGTTGGGCTCTGCACCAAGCATAGAGCCTACTTGGGATTCTCTCTACCTCTCCTTCTACCCCTCCGTCGCTCATGGATGTTCTCTCTCTTTCTAAAACAAAAACAAAAACAAAAACAAAAAAAACCCTGCCACCCACATAACAGTCCTGTAAGTTGTTTGTGCATTCATGTCCATATGTTGTACAAATATAACAATCTACATGGGGTGATAAACAATTTTAGAATGGAGGTTACCTGGGGTGGGGCTGGTATTTGGAGAAAGAGGGAGAAATGATGCAGGGGCTTCCTTCTGCTGGATGTTGGATCCGTGGGTATTCTCTTTTTTCTAAAATCTTTTTGTGTGTCAGTGCTGATTAGTGTAATTTGATCAGCAGACGGGGCGATTTCTCAGTTTGCCCCACTGTGAATGTTGGCCAGGTAAGGTACACAGGATGGTTTTGCCCTCTTGGTTGGGGCAGACTAAGTTTCTTAGTCTGTACCTGTCAGAATTTTGGGTGGTGATTATTTCCGAGTAGTGATATACCCGTGGTGGTGATATAACCAGTGTTGCCAAGGCGGGGATCAGGGGCGGTGACTCACTTTTTATTGCCCTGAGCCATTGTTCTTGCATTTCTAGTCTGGAACAGGAGGCAAGCCTGCAGACGAGAGCCCTCTTGTGATACCTCTGAGTGCCCCAAACCTGTTCTCATAGATGCAGTTTCAAATGCAGACCCTACATTCTTCATCTGTGAACCCCACTAGCACACCACAGCTGCGGACATTTTTCCGTTCCCAGAATGCACAATCAGAAACTCCTTACTGCATCCGATCATCCTCCATTTCGGCTTATTTTGCCACTTGCAAGCATCCTCACCCCTCTCCAGCCCTCGCCACCCTGCAAGGAGACCGTGAGCCAGTTTCAGCTGGGTGATTCTTGCAGCCGCCAAATTAGCAACGTTAGCCGTTGGGTCTAGTCGCTTGCTGATGCCGAAAATGATGACTCTGTGAGAGTGACAGAGAGGTGTTACTGTGCCCTTTTTATGGATCAGAAAATCAAGGCTCAGAGAAGCTAAATAATAAACAAGGTCATACTGCTAGAAATTGGGAAGGACCAGACTCGAACTCTATCTGGCTGACCTCCAAGTACAGGGGCCTGTCCTTCCTGTCGGTACCACATTGCTCCTGTGAAAATATTTCCTGACAGACAGAGGGCAGGCTTATACAGATGGTTAGCACCCCATCTTGGGTCTTGGAGATGAGAGCCTGGCCTCTCTGCTTGAGGTGTCATCCTGAAATGTCAAGAAGTCAATTTTATCAACAGTTTCAGGCCTGTAAGAAATGGGCGTGGCCTAAGTTAAATATTGTGATAAAATATTAAAACAGGCAGTTCTATTACTTGTAAGAAATATGATTCATTCTGTCAGGAATCGAAAGCACCGCTGTTTGTGGAAGTTAGGCAAGTCCACCTTCCTCAGCTTCCTGGAACTGATTCCTTAGGTCTGGGACCTCTGTATGTGACGAGTCGACTCAGCCAGGCTTCCCCCTTTTTGCTCTGTGTTCAGTAGGAGTTTACAATTTCTAGGAAGGACCATGAAGCGAATTCAGTGGCAGGCAGAGAATACACGTGGGGCCCTGAACAGACAGATCTCAACAACTTCCTTTCTTAGGTCTGCCTTTGCTCAGACACCTCAACCCTGCATAGGCAGGGCAGTGATTGATAGTCTTTTCCAGAGTCTCGCTCCACCCGCCAGCCATGTTATCTCCTGGAGCAAGATATAAACCTGACCCCTTTCCAGCACCGCCCGTCTGTTTGGAGCCACGGGGTTTAGAATTCTGAACTCGTCACTCTTCTTCCTTCTTACTGCTCACACTTTTGTTTCATGTGTCTATCTCATTTCATATTTTAGAAATTCCTATTTTGTCTATTTGGGAATCTAATACAAGCAGCTGGTAAAACATTTAAACGGCACAGAAGGATACATAGGGAAAAGTAAATTTCACACTGATCTTCATCTCCCCAAGTCCCCAGTTTCTTCCACAGAGGTAATTACTGTTTCTTCTTTTTAAGTGTTATTTATTTAAGTAGTCTCTATACCCAGTGTGGGGCTCGAACTCACAACCCCAAGACCAAGAGTTGCATGCTCTTCCAACTGAGCCAGCCAAGTACCCCCACAGGTAATCATTGTTTCCAATATTTTTGAATATCCCTTCAGAGATCTGTATTCTTATATAAACATATATGTGTCTTTCTCTCATTTCTCCCTTCCCAAAAGCTGGCAGACTGTTCTGTACTTGGGTTTCTTAATTGAACGTGTCTTGGAGCCTATTCTGTATCAGAACATATAGGTCTCCATGATCTTTTTTATGGTGGCCAGTATTCCATTATATGCATGTATCATTGGTGATCTAACTAGCCCCCTCCTGACCGACATTTAGAAATTGCAGACTTCATAAGGGTAGAAACCAGATCTTATCCATCCTTTGTTTCCTATGTTTCAATCTAAAACAATGCTCTGCCAGAATTGTTTAGTAATTAAAGCACAAACACAACCCACAAACACGTTCATTCATGAAAATTGGGGAACAGCTCTTATTTATTCTCAGTTCTGAGCTTTACATCTGCTGCTTTGCTGCAGTGAGAATGTGCTATTCTCATTCAGCTTTCTCATCAGCCAGAGGTACTAAGCTCTGCCAGGTATCAAGTAGTTAGAAAATTTATGGATGCAAAAATGTACCTGCCTTCTAGGAAATTATAATCTGGTCGGAGAGAAAAGAAAGGTACTTGTTGGCAAAAGTGGCATAACAAATAATCAAGAAAGGATGGATAAATTTTAAAAATGGTGTTAGGACAATTGGTTCTCTATCTGCAAGAAAATAAAGTTAGATTCCTACCTCAGACCATGCACACATACACAAAAACTCCAAAAATATAAATGTTAAAACTATAAAGGCATTAAAAGAAATACAGGAAATAAGAGACCAGAGAAAATTTCCCTAAACAATACGTAGAAGCCAGAAGTCACAAAGGAAAAGACAGGTACATTTGTCCACATAAAAATGTAAATTTTCTGTGTAATTGAAGACATAAAAACTGCATTAAAAGACAGGCAATGATGTTTGGGATGATGAAAAAGATACTCATGATATCTTGATAACTAAAAAGAAAGAAAGCTAGGGGCACCTGGGTGGCTCAGCAGTTAAGCATCCAACTTAGGCTCAGGTCATGATCTCAGCTTGTGAGTTCAAGCCCTGTGTCAGGCTCTGTGCTGACAGCTCGGATTCTGTATCTCTCTCTCTCTCTCTGCCCCTCTCCCACTTCTCTCTCTGTTTCTCAAAAAATAAATAAAAACATTTAAAAAAATTAAAAAGAAAGCAAGCTGTAAACCATATATATATATATATATATATATTTTTTTTTTTTATAAATTGACAAAGATACCCAGTTAGAGTCCAGTCAGAGATGGAAACCAACCTGTCCTTCAAAATGGGAAATTTAAAAGGAAGAATTATTAACTTGTAAAAGAAAGTTAAGTACTGAAAGTAAAATGCCTTTAGGGATGAGGGGGAGTACCCACAGAAGGTAGAAATTTGGAAGACTCCTCCCCACCTGACAAAGGTGAGGGTAGCAGAACCAGTTGAAGAAGCTGTGACTGTGCCCACTGATGGTGGAGAAGTTCATGGGAGTGTCATGGGCACCTGCAGTCTGCGAGTGGAGGCTGGCGAGCAGGAGGCTTCCTGCGGGCATGCTGACAAAATTTCTGGAGTGTGAGGACCACTAGGTCTTCTGCGAGCTGCTGGCAGCTCTGCTGTAGAAGCAGGCAGAAAAGCACCCGGAACTGGGAAGACCTTGCCTTGCCCTGTCTCTCTGGCGTCCTCTAGAATCAAAACCTAAAATTGTGCCAGCTGGTGAAGGAGCCATTTCATAGGGTGTAGCTACAGTGTCCTCAAGCAGGCAGTAGGAGAGTGGATTTGGCAGTGAGAGGCATTCATGGATTGATACAGGATGGCATATGTGATATATGTGCATATTTACACTTACTATATATTTACCCTTGACACCAGGAGCTGTTGTAATTCTTTTGCATGTATTAGCTCATTTGACTTTCACAATAATCCTCCAGTTCTTCAAAGAAGTTATTAGTATCTGTATTCTATGAATGAGGAAATTGAAGCACACAGCCCTTAAGTAACTTGCCCAAGGTCACACAACTAGCAGCTGGCAGAGCAAGAATTATTATAGCTTTATAAGCATAAAAATAGATGGAAAGAATAAAAATAACAGTCCTCTCTCAAGACAGGATTAAAGAGGTCATGGAAGAGGCTTTTATTTTTTTATTTTTTTATTTTTTATCGGTGCTTCGATAAATAAATACAGTGATAAACTACTGCTTTTTATTTCATTTTTGTGTATGTGGGAGGGCTCCTTTGGGGAGGGGTTTATTTTCCAAAGAAGAAACTGAAATAATTGGTAATGACAACTGTCTGTGCCAGGTGATAAGAACCAAGTGTGCCAAGGGCACCACGTGAGAACTCTCAGTGGTAGGAAGTCATACCTGGAGGAGCAGCAGAGGCCTGAGCCAAGATTGAGAAGAGGGTGAGTCACACCGTCCCAGAGGTTGGTTTCTGGCTCAGGTCGTGTCAGGGCTGATCCAGGCTGGGTTTCCATTCTGAGCTGCCTGCCCTCCTCAGTCTCAACAGCTTCCAGGAAAAGGTGACTCGCGGCTGCCTGAGGGATGCGGGTGGGGGAGGGGGAATTAGCCCATGGGGAGCACCTGCGCGCTGTGAGATAACACACGCAAGCTCCACAAATACTGCTTTACTCAGCCCTCCAAAGCAACGTCATCAAGCAAGTCATTATTATTGCTATTTCCCACATGGAAAACCAAGGGTGAGAGAAGTAGGAGCCAGGGTTCGAATCTAGATTTGTCTGATTCCAAAGTCCATGCTCAGTCCACCATATCAGTCTGCTTTCCCGATAGTGAAAGACTAGGTCACTTTCCCTAACGGCCTGTTTTGGGAACGCGTAACCAACTGAGCCACCCAGGTGCCCCTTGTGGCTAATCAGCAACTTTAGAGCCTTCCCTGAGATAAAAGGCTGCAGGTCAAAGTGTCAGTAGAGAGATAGCTGAGTAGAGGTGCTGACGTCAGTTTTCAACTCCTGGTCCTCTCTCCTTCCTTCTAGGAGTGGCCCCGCCCACATCTATTTTTAGACTGTGGTCTGGGTCTGAACAGCCTAAGCATAGTTGGCACTTGAACTTTGGGAACGCTGAGGTGAGCCTGGAATTTTCAAGATGGGCACAAGAGAAGTGGTGAGCATTGGTGCTCAAAGGGCTAAATTTAAAAGTGTGTCATTTGGGACCTACCCACCGTCTCTTTCATTATTAGTCCACTATTGTTACCTGCAGGCTGGGTATGCATGGAGGGGGCAGTATTTAGCCACATTCTGGATACCTGTGCTAATGAGCTAATGCAATGTTCCCTTATAACACGGGGGCCCCTGGCGATACTGGGCAGGGCATGGGCATTACGCACTAAACAACAGTGGATCATACAGTGAAAAGTTATTCTTTTTATAGTTCTCTTACATCAGGGCAAAAAAATCCACTGTCAATGCTAATATATCTTTAGTATATCTCAAAACTTGCTAACTTCCCTTTTTGACAAAGGAGACATCTTTAGTCATTAATCGGTTGATGGATATTTGGGTTCTTCCCATAGTTTGGCTATTATTGATAATGCTGCTATGAACATTGGGGTGCAGGTACCCCTTTAAATCTGTATTTTTGTATCCTTTGGGTAAATACCTAGTAGTGCAATTTCTGGATCATAGGGTAGTTCCATTTTTAACATTTTGAGGAACCTCCATACTGTTCTCCAGAGTGGCTGCACCAGTTTGCATTGCCACCAACAGTGCAAGAGAATTTCCCTTTCTTGGCATCCTCACCAACACCTGTTGTTTTTTGTGCTGTTAACGTTAGCCATTCTGATAGGTGTGAGGTGGATCTCATCATGATTTGATTTGTATTTTCCTGATAATGAGTGATGTTGAGCATCTTTTCATGAGTCTGTTAGCCATCTGGATGTCTTCTTTGGATAATGTCTATTCATGTCTTCTATCCATTTCTTCACAGGATTATTTGTATTTTGGGTGTTGAGTTTGATAAGTTCTTTACGGATTTTATATACTAACCCTTTATCAGATATGTCATTTGAAAATGGCTTCACCCATTGTGAAGGTTGCCTTTAAGTTGTGTTGGTTGTTTCCTTCACTGGGCAGAAGCTTTTTATCTTGATAAAGTCCCAATCATTCATGTTTGCTTTTCTATCCTTTGACCCCAGAGGTGTGTCTAGTAAGAAGTTGCTACGACTGAGGTCTAAGAGGTTGCTGCCTATGTTCTCCTCTAGGATTTTGATGCTTTCCTGTCTCACATTTAGGTCTTTCATCCAGTTTGAATTTATTTTTGTGTATGGTGTAAGAAAGTGGTCCAGTGTCATTCTTCTGCATGTTGCTGTCCAGTTTTCCCAGCACCATTAGTTGAAGAGATTGCCTTTTTTCTATTGGATATTCTTTCCTGCTTTGTCAAAGATTAGTTGGCCATATCATTGTGGGTCCATTTTTGGGTTCTCTATTCTGCTCCATTGATCTGTGTCTGTTTTTGTGCCAGTACCATACTGTGTCGATGACTATAGCTTTGTAATATAGCTTGATGTCCAGAATTGTGATGCCTCCAGCTTTGCTTTGCTTTTTCAAGATTGCTTTGGCAATTCAGGGTCTTTTATAGTTCCATACAAATTTTAGTATTGTTTGTTCCAGCTCAGTGAGAAATGCTGGTGGTACTTTGATTGAAATTGCCTTAAAAGTGTAGATTGCTTTAGGTAGTATAGATATTTCACAATGTTTGTCCTTCCAATCCATGAGCATGGAATGCTTATCCATTTCTTTGTGTCCTCTTCAATTTCTTTCATAAGTGTTGCATAGTTTTCAGAGTATAGATCTTTTACTTCCTTAATTAGGTTTATTCCTGGGTATCTTATGGTTTTTGGTGCAATTGTAAATGGGATTGATTCATTGATTTCTCTTCTTACTGCTTCATTATTGGTACATAGAAATGCAACAGATTTCTGTATTTTGATTTTATATCCTGTGACTTTGCCGAATTTATGTATTAGTTTTGGTGGAGTCTTTCAGGTTTTCTTTTCTTTCTTTCTTTCTTTCTCTTTCTCTCTCTTTCTTTCTTTCTTTCATTCATTCATTCATTCATTCATTCTTTCTTTCTTTCTTCTTTTAGGGAAGAGGGTGCAAGTGAGCTAAGGTCAGAGAGAGAGTGGGTGAGAGAATCCCATGAGAGGCAGAGAAAGAGGGAAGGAGGGAGGAAGAGAGAGAAAGAAAGAGAAGCAGGGCTCACCCAAAGCAGGGGTCATGCTCACTCTTTTGGATTTTCTACATAGAGTATCACGTTGTCCGCAAATAGTGAACGTTTGACTTCTTTCCTGATTTCAATGCCTTTTATTTCTTCTTGTCTGATTAGTGAGGCTAAGACTTTGAGTACTATGTTAAGTAGCGATGGTGTGAGTGGACATCCTTGTCTTCTTCCTGACTGTAGGGGAAAGGCTTTTAGTTTTTCCCCATTAAGGATGATACTAGCTGTGGGTCTTCTATATATGGCCTTTATGATGTTGAGGTATGTTCCCTCTATCCTTGCTTTGTTGAGGATTTATATCAAGAATGGAAGCTGCATTTTGTCAAAAACTTTTTCTGCATCTATTGAGAGGATCATATGGTTCCTATCTTTTCTTTTATTAATGTGGTGTACCACATTGATTGATTTGTGAATATTGTACCAGCCCTGCAACCCAGGAATAAATCCCACTTTATCATGGTGAATAATTATTTTAATGTACTGTTGGATTTGATTTAGTAGTATCTTGTCGAAAATTTTTGGATCCACGTTCATCAGAGATGTTGGCTTGTAATTCTTATTTTTAGTGGGTTGTTTGGTTTTGGAATCAAGGTAGTGCTGGCCTCATAGAATGAGCTTGGAAGTTTCCTTCCATTTATGTTTTTTGGAACAGTTTGAGAAGAATAGGTGTTAACTCTTCTTTAAATGTCTGGTAGAGTTCCCCTGAGAAACCATCTGGCCCTGGATTTTTGTTTGTTGGGAGAATTTGATTGCTGTTTCAATTTCTTTGATAGGTTTGGGTCTGTTAAAATTTTCTATTTCTTCCTGCTTCAGTTTTGGTAGATTTTATATTTCTAGGAATTTCTCCATTTGGTTGAGTCCATTTGGTTTCCATTTCTTTCAGATTGCCTAATTTGTTGGCATACAATTTTTCACATTTTTCTCTTATAATTGTATTTCTGTGGTGTTGGTTGTGATCTCTCTGCTTTCATTTGTGATTTTATTTATTTGGGTCCTTACCTTTTTCTTACTGGTAAGTCTGGGTAGGGTTTTATCAATTTTATAATTTCTTTTGAAGAACAAGCTCTTGGTTTCATTGGTCTGTTCTACTGGGTTTCATTCTTTGTTTGTTTCTATACTGTTTATTTATGCTCTTGTCTTTATTATTTCCCTTCTTTTGCTGACTTTAGGCTTTATTTGCTGTTCCTTTTCTAGCTCCGATAGGTGTATTGTTAAGTTGCGTATTTGAGACCTTTCTTGCTTCTTGAGATGGACATTCTCCATCTCAAGAAGCATATTGCAGTACACTTCACTCTTAGGACTGGCTTTGGTGCATCCCAAAGGTTTTGGACTATTGTGTTTTCATTTTCATTTGCTTTCATGTACTTTTTAATTTGTTCTTTAATTTTCTGGTTAACCCATTCATTCTTTAGCAGAATGTTCTTTAACCTCCATGTAATTGTGGTCTTTCCAAATGTTTTCTTGTAGTTGTCTTTAATTCTAGTTTTAAAAATCTATATAATGTTTATTTATTTTTAGAGAGAGGGAGCATGCAAACATGAGGGTGGGGGAGGAGCAGAGAGAGAGGGAGACAGAGGATCTGAAGTGGGCTCTGCCCTGACAGCAGAAACCCAATGCAGGGCTTGAACTCTCGGAACTGTGAGATCATGACTTGAGCTGAAGTCAGATGGTTAACTGACTGAACCCACCCAGGCGCCCCTGGTTGACTTCAATTTTCATAGTGTTGTGGATCTGAAAATATGCATGGTATGAGATCAATCTTTTTGTACTTCTTGACGCCTGATTTGTGAGCCAGTATGTGATCTATTCTGGAAATGATTCATATGCATTCGAAAAAAATGTGTATTCTGCTGCTTTAGGATGGAATGTTCTGAATATATCTGTTGAGTCCATTTGGTCTAGTGTGTCATCCAAAACCATTGTTTCCTTGTTGGTTTTCTCTTTAGATGATCTGTCCATTGCTATAAGTGGGGTCTTAAAGTCCTCTACTATTATTGTATTATTATCAATGAGTTTCTTTATGTTTTAAATTGTTTTATGTATTTGGGAGTTCCAAATACATAATGGATAGACCTCTAAATTATTGTGCAATGTCGTTCTTCGTCTCTTGTTACAGTCCTTGGTTTAATATCTAGTTTGTTTAATGTAAGTATTGCTACTCCAGCTTTCTTTTGACATCCATTAGCATGAGAAATGATTATCGCTTCACTTTCAATCTTCAGGTGTCTTTAGGTCTAAAATGAGTCTCTTGTAGGCAGCATATAGATACAGGTTTGTTTTTTAAATCCATTTTGATACCCTATGTCTTTGAGGAGCATTTAGTCCATTATATTCAGAGTGATTATTGATGGGTATAAATTTAGTGCCTTTGTGTTACCTGTCAAGTAGGTGTTTCTGAAGATTTTCTGTTCCTCTCTAATCTTGGGTATTTTGGTCTTTCTTTCCAACTCAAAGAGTCCCCTTTAATATATCTTGCAGGACTGATTTAGTGGTCACAAACTCCTTTAGTTTTTGTTGGTCAGGGAAACTCTTTATCTCTCCTATTCTGAGTGACAGCTTTGCTGGATAAAGTTGCATATATTTCCCATTCGGCAAGTTGAATATATTCTGCCACTCTCTTCTGGCCTGCCAAGTTTCTTTGGAGGAATCTGCTATGAAACTGATCTGTCTTCCTTTGTATGTTAAAGACTTTTTCTTCCTTTGCTGCTTTCATGATTCTTTCCTCATCTGTATATTTTGTGAATTTGACTATGATATGTCTTGGTGATGGCCAGCTTTTAACTTAATGGGAGTTCTCTGTGCTTCTTGGATTTCAATGTCTGTTTCATTTTCCAGGTTAGGGAAGTTTTCAGCTATAATTTGCTCAAATAAACCTTTGCCCCCTTTTCTCTCTCTTCATCTTCTGAGACTCTTATAATATGAGTGTTATTACATTTTAAGAAATTTCTGAGTTCCCTAAGTCTACTTTTATGATCCAATACCTTTCTTTCCCTCTTCTTTTCAGCTTCATTACTTTTCATAATTTTATCTTGTGTAACACGGATTTTTTCCCCTGCTTTGTCCATCTTCATTGTCACGGTATCCATTTGGGTTTGCATCTTGGTTATAGCATTTTTAATTTCAGCCTGATTAGATTTTAGTTCTTTATCTCTGCAGTAAGGGACTCTTCAGTATCTTCTATGGTTTTTTCTAGCTCAGCTAGTATCTTTATAATTGTAGTTTTAGACATCTAAATTATGTATGTATTTTTAATTTTTTAAAAACTTTTATTTATTTTTGAGAGAGTGAGAGAAAGACAGAAGTGCAAGTGAGAGAGGGGCAGAAAGAGAGGGAGCACAGAATCCAAAGCAGTCTCCAGGATCTGAGCTGTCAGAGACATCTCGAACTCACAGAAGCACAAGATCATGACTTGAGCTGATGTGGGACATTTAACCAACTGAGCCACCCAGGTGCCCCTTACTTTTGTATGTATTGATTAAAGCTTTGGGGCGCCTGGGTGGCTCAGTCAGTTAAGCGGCCGATTTCGGCTCAGGTCATGATCTCGCGGTCCGTGAGTTCGAGCCCCGCATCGGGCTCTGTGCTGACAGCTCAGAGCCTGGAGCCTACTTTGGATTCTGTGTCTCTCTCTCTGCCCTTCTCCTGCTCACACTCTGTCTCTATGTCTCAAAAATAAATAAACGTTAAAAAAAAACGTTAAAAAAGTAAAGCTCTGGCTGTACTTCTTCCTGTTCTTACTTTTGGGGTGAATTCCTCCATCTTGTCATTTGTCAAGATAAAAAAAAAGGAAGCTAGATCGTAGGTGTGTTTTTGTCTGCTTGTTAAAAGAAGCTAGATCAAAAATAAATAATTTTAAAATTAAAAATATTAGTAAATAAATATAAAAAATTATTTATTTATGTAAATAAATAAGCTACATCCTACTTATCCTAGAGCTGAAGCTTTGTAGCACTCTATGATCAGTAGAGTTTGTGTGTGCAAGAGGTTTGTGGTGGTCTCCTGGGGATGGGGCCTGCTGTGCTGATTCTTGAGTGGACTTGCCCTAATGAAGACGCACCTTAGGGTGCACAGAAGCGGGCAGAGCTTGGTGTAAGTGGCTCCAGCTTCCACTTGGTGGCACTGTTTTGCTCACAAAGTCAGTCAGTGCTGACGGGCATGGTGAAAATTGTGTTGCCCTGCCCTCTCCTCCCTGAGCAGGGGGCTTGAACCTGTCACTCTTCAGGAATCCCTCGCAGAAGAGCAAACAATCACCTCTCTTGTGTCCCCAGCGTCAGCCAGATCCCTGCCTTCACCCTTCTGCATCTCAGTTCTCTGCCTGCCAAGCTGCACAGTACTCCAGTGTTTTATCTCAGGCATGTGGCTGGGTTTCAAAATTACACATTTTAGAGATCTGTACAACACAGAGCCGAGCAGATCCTCTGGGGTTTTTGGCTGGTTTTGGCTTGTCCCGGAAATTGATTATTCGACTGCATAGTGGTTTAGAGTTTGTGGTAAAGCACCACAGAATGCTGGCACCAAGGCTTGCTGCCCTCAGCCAGCACCCCCATTCCTATGCTAGTGACTGAGGTAGCTCATTGGTGCCCACTGGGTCTTTTGCTCTCAGGGAGGCCGTTCCTTATCTCCCAAATGCAGCCCAAGCAGGGGAACTGCTTCTCCCTGTGCAACCTAGGGAAACCATCCTGCCTGATCCTGGGTCTCCCTCTGCCATTCTTCCCCAGTGGAGAATTGCTAAGACCACCAGGTTCAACTCTGGTGATGGTGCAGACCTCCAAAACTTCAGACTTTGTGTTCCGCTGTTTATATCCAACCCCTCTCCTTCTCCCAGTCAGTGGTTTTGGGGAAGAGTTTTTCTTGTGCAATTCCCTGCATGCACTTTCATTCTTTCTCTGTCTTTCCCTCTTGCTCCCCTTTCTGTGATTAGGGCTTTCCTTCCCATTGCAGTAGCCCCTGCTTTTCTCTCCCCCAAATCAACTTTCCACAGCTCCTACCTTCCACAATGTGGCAGTTTTTTCACCTCTAGTTGTGCACTTTTGC
>PITB01013631.1:0-48647 GCA_004024585.1 Paradoxurus hermaphroditus | reverse complement strand
GGCACGTGGACAGGGCAGAGCCCGGGCACCATCCTAGGCGCAGGGGAGGAGGCGCCGGGGTCTGGACACGGGCGGATGAAGGAAGTGGTGGGCAGTGCAGGAAGCTGGATCGTCTGAGGGCAGAGTTGGAAGGGACTGTGACAAAGTAGGACAAGGGCAAAGAAACAAGGGAAAGCCAAGGTGTCTCTAAGGTCCTTGAGATACGGAGTTGGGGTGAGGCGGTGGGCTTTCATGAAGTGGGGGGGTCCCAGGGGAGAAGCAGGTGTACAGGCCTCCGAGAGCTGTCGTTTTCTCTTGGTGCTACAGCGAATTGCTGTCAATCCTGGGCCTGAAATTAATAACACAAACTTAGGGGCGCCTGGGTGGCTCAGTCGGTTGAGCGTCCGACTTCGGCTCAGGTCATGATCTCGCGGTCTGTGAGTTCGAGCCCCGTGTCGGGCTCTGTGCTGACGGCTCAGAGCCTGGAGCCTGCTTCGGATTCTGTGTCTCCCTCTCTCTCTGCCCCTCCCCCGCTCATGCTCTGTCTCTCTCTGTCCCAAAAATAATAAACATTAAAAAAAATTAACAACGCGAACTTATAGCCTTGCAGTTCCGTATCTTAGAAAGCCAGTCCCGGTCTCAGGCGATTAAAATAGCGGCTATACTCTTTTCTGGGGAATCTGGGAGAAAATCCGTTTCCTCGCCTTGTCCAGCTTTCGGAGGCCAGGGCGATCCCGATGGCTGCCCCTGCCTCCTCGGCCCGCTTGCTTCCGATCACACGTTCCCCTCCCCGAGTCTCCTTTCTGCCTTTTCTTCCACCTCCAAGTACAGTCGAGATTACGTCGGCTCCCCCTCGGTGACCCAGGCCAATGTCCCCACCGCGGGGTCAGTTTATTAAGGCATCCGTTCCATCCGTAGCCTTGACAGCCCTCTGCCATGTACACATGCGTCCGCGGGTGCCAAGATTAGGGTGGAGACTTCTCCCGGCGGGCCATTATTCTGCTTCCGCGTCTCGGAATTACACGCAAAATGTGCTGGCTCTGGGAGTGCGCGGCTCTTCCCTGGAGGGACAATCCGCACTCATCAGGCTTTCAGTTAGTGGCCCGAAGCCAAGGCTAGAGCCCCTGTTTGAACACCCACGTGACAGACACCTGGCCACACAGGGGCAGGTGGACATCTGCTTATGGTCGGACCACCTCCTGTACTAATCGGCAAGCGTTGATCGTTACTCGAACATCGGTCGTCAAAGCAAATCAGTGTTTGAGTTTTTCTCTCCCTCCGGCGCCACGGGGCCACATGCCACCTTTCCCCAGATCGAGAATCATAGCTCAGTACAACCTATCTCGCATTTTCTTTGGCAGGTTTTTGCTATTACTAAGATTAAGAAAATAGGGGCGTCTAGGTGACTCAGTCAATTAAACATCTGACTTCTGCTCAGGTTATGATCCCGTGGTTCGTGGGTTCAAGCCCCATGTCGAGCTCTGTGCTGAGAGCTAGGAGCCTGAAGCCTGCTTTGGATTCTGGGTCTCCCTCTCTCTCTGTCCCTCCCCCACTCACACTCTGTTTCCCTCTCTCCAAAAAAAATAAACATTAAAAAAATTGAAAAATAAACAATACGATAGGCACTGGGTTTAACCTGACTTTGAAACAGAAACCAGCCAGCTGAAAAGCAATCCTTTCTGTCTTTACATAAACAGTCAGCGTGTGTGTGCATGCGTGTGTGTGTGTGTGTGTGTGTGATTGGCTCCCTGTGAATCCTGGACTCACTTATAAACTGCATCTTGCTTATCTTTAGGCTGCCAAGGGGAGTGATGGATAGTGGAAGGCACTGATGGTGACAATTCTCTGGGTATGTGCTCCACTGGCCGGAGACAAGAGAATCCTGTGGTCCACGCAGTGGCCTTCCTCATCTTCAGTCTGTCATTGGTGTCTTATCGGTGGAGATAAAACAGATCAGATAAAGGTCGAAGGCGCTAGGATTTGTTGACTAACGGGTGTGATTGCATCATCTCGGTCAGGTGACGGGCCCTGAGTCCATTTAAGAGAGAGCAGATCTGTGACGGCAAGGGGCCTCCCTTCGGCAAGTGTGAATTTTTACCCAGAGTGCCATCCGGCGTCAGAATCGCCCTTCACGAGAGACGAATGTTGGCCAAGTCATACCTTGTAGGTTAGCGGAGCCCCGACGAGGCTGGGAGATGAAGGAAAGGCACACTCGCACAGTCTACAACCATGTAAACGGAATCCCGGGAAAGCTCAGTCGTTGTTCTAGACTCACGGGGAATTCTATAATTAGACTTCCTTGTCCTTCAGCGTCTTGTGCCCCACCGTGCAAGGGCTTCGTCGGTACCTTTCTTTTGGCATCTTCACTCACTGGGGTTTATTGTCGGCACCCAACCCACATTCAATTTAATGGGGAGGAAGTCAGAAAAATGCTCTTTTTGGAAGGCTGTTTCTAGTCCCGTTCTGGATCTTACCATCCCATTCATGACGCTGGTGCATACCATTGTCCCTGGTTTATGCAGGCAGTCCCCTCGGAGGGAAGAAAACTACTCAGCTCCTCAATGTGGCAAAATACGAGTCCACAGAAGGAGACAGAAACCAGCGACCGTGCTCTTGGGGAAGGTCAGCCTCCAGTTCGTCATCATGTTAGACCCATAGGACCTGGGCGCCTGGCTGGCTAAGTCAGTTGAGCATCCAACTCTTGATCTCGGCTCGGATCATGATCTCAGGGTCTTACTGGGCTCCATGCTGAGCACGCGGCCTGCTTGATTCTCTCTCTCTGTCCCCCTCCCCTCCTCACGCTTGCACTCTTCCTCTCCCTCTCTTGAGAAGAAGTAAATAAAGAAACAAACGAACAAATAAAAGCTCTGTGAGCAAAGGCAGTGTTGCTGGGCTCTCAGGCCTGGAGGAGAGCTGGCGTGCTGAGGATCGCCGGCCTCGGGTGATCCTGGCTCCTCCCGCGGACGGGGCCCACAGGACTGGCGTGGCCGCGCCGGGATGAAACATTGCAAGCCTCGGCAGCTGTCACCCCACCTGTTTCCCGGCCCATCCGAAGGCCGGCGAAATTCTCCAATTTAGCAGGCAAACTTAAGTCATTATTAGAAATGACAGGGAAACCTGATGAAATTGTACTTTCAATTGGAAAACAAAATTGCAATCAGACCGACACGGTTTCCTCCTGGTCTGACCGCGCTAATGCCAGCCGAGACACGGGCAAATGTATTTAAAAGTCATAACGGAGCATTACCGTGCGACCTCCTTTCACCGGCCCTTATTAATATAAAACTCCAATTTGCATGTAAATGCGGCCAACTTTCATATCATCAAAATACATGAGGCCCGGGAAAGTAATGAATTGAAGTTGGATGCGGCAATTACTGACGTTTATAAAGAATCTTAAAGAGGTCAGTCTCGCCTGGGCCACGAAAATGAGGAAATCGACAGGGAATATTGTCAATATAGCAGCCGGGGGAGCCCGGGCCGGTCCCAGGTGTGGGGAGCCGGGCGCTGATTAATAGACAGGGAGCGGCCGCCCGTCACCCGGGAGGGCCCGGCCGGACCCCGGGCCGGCGGCCGCGTGAGCGGGTCCCGCCGGTCCACTCCGGGGCCGCCTCCGGTGCGATCCGGGGGGAATCGGGGAGCAAGCGCTGAGGAGCGGAAACGGGGCCGCAGGTTTAATTGGGCTGCGCATCCGCTCGGCTTTCTTCAGGAGCCGGTTCGCAGTTTAACCTTCCTTCCACCTCCGACGCTGCAGGGCCGCGGGGATTTTAATAAGGCGCGCGCGCGACGGCTTGGCTAAACATTGACTTAGTTGCTAAATTGAGTTAAACTGCCTTAGTGCGTTGTAATGGCAATTTAGAAGTTGCCCGATTTTTTTTTTTTTTTTTGAACAGGAAGTATTTATCCAGGCCGCATGTTTCATAAACCCTCCGCCACGCGGAGCGATTGGGGGGATTTTTTTTTTTTTTTTTTTGCCTCTTGGTGCAAACAACTCACCAGGCAACGTGATTTGGAACGCGTCGGGCAAAACTCAGGGCGAAGATGGAAACGGTGCCCTAGTTCTGGAGTGTTCTGACGCGCGTAGGGCAGAGTCCGAATGCACCAGAAGGCATGGCCGCAGAAAGGGGACGCGGCCGGTGACGACCTCTCCGGACTCCGTGTCCAAGAAGGATGGGGATCACACGGCCCCTTGCAGAGAGGAGGGGGACGAGGGGTCCAGGCCGGGGTGCAGTCTCGGCGGTGGGGGCACGCCCAGGCTACTCTGCTTACCGCTTTCCAGCTGCCCTTCGTTCCTGCCCGCGGCGCGTCTCTTCCCCGTGAAGCGACGCAGGAGGCATCTAGGAACCCATTATAAACGCAGGCCCCCTCGGAATTGTGTGAACCTTTAAGAAATGCATATGTGACCAGCTACTTTTAGTGACTGCTCGGTCACAGGTAAGTCCCTGGGTCTGCCCCTTCCTGGACTCCAGCTGGGGGTTCTCTCTTACACCAAAATCCTCGCCCCACATCCCGTTGTCTCTGTATCCACTCTTCTTTCCATTGGGCTTTTTATTACTTCCTCCTTCCTGAGACTGCACACCAGCGGGGACGCCCCGTCGCCCTTAGAGCTGAACAAATAGATATTTCTATTTACATATGTATCATCCTCTATCATCAAAACCGGATTCCAGGTACCGTCGCCATCCGTGTTGGGAGCCGGCAAAATTAAGTCTTTGAGTAAAGAGGACCCCTCTGTGACGGCCAATCAGCACCGTGTACACACTTTGACTCCAATAGTTTCTACATAAGGAGAAGAATGCTCTTTTTTTCCAGTTAGTATGCAAAAGTCCCGCCTCCCAGGAGCTGTGGTAAATGAAGTCAGGGATCTTTACGGAGCAATCCTGGAGAAAGGCTTAGCCAGGTACCCGAACATCCTTCAAGCCTGGATTTTGGCTGCACGTCCCTGCCAGAGCCTGTACCTAGGGCTTTAAGTTGAGCATACATGTGTGGTTGTTTTTCCCAAACATTGTCTCCTGTATGAGCTCCATCTGAATGTATTTTATTTTTGGCTTGAGATAGGATTGACATACAACGTTGTGTACATTTAAGGCGTATAATGTGTTGGTTCGATGCATGTATATATTGCGACACCATCTCCCCTTACCGTCAGCCGGCACCTCCATCACACCCTGTAGTTGTCACTTGTTTTTTTATCTAGTTAAGATTAAAATCTAGTCTCTTAGCGACTTTGAAATTTATAGTATAGTGTTGTTGACCAAATTCACTGCGCTGGGCTTCAGACTTCCTGAGCTTCTTTATCTGCTGGTTGCAAATTTGTCCCCCCAAACAACCTCTCTCCAGCTTCCCACCCCACCCAGCCCCTGAAAGTCCCCACCCTACCCTCTGTTTCTATGACGTTGGCTGTTCGAGATTCCACAAATAAATGAGGTGATACAGTATTGGTCTCTCCCTCTCTCTCTGACTTATTTCACTTAGCATGATGCCCTCAAGGTCTATCCATGTTGTTGCAAATGGTAAGTTTCCTTTTTTCTCATGGCTGAATAATATTCCAGTGTGTGTGTGTGTGTGTGTGTGTGTGTGTGTACACACACGCCTTTATGGACTCATCTGTTGACCGACACTTGGGTTGTATCCATGTCTTGTTATAGAGAATAAAGGTGCAGTGAACATGGTAGAGGGGGAGGAGAGGTGAACGTATGTCTTCAAGATCCTGACGTAAATTCTTCTGGATACATACCCGGACATGGGATTGCTGGATCATATAGTAATTTAATTTTTAGTTTTTGGAGGAACCACCATACTGTTTTTCATAATGGATGTACCATTTTATATTCTTACCAGCAGTGCAAAGGATTCCCTTTCCTCACGTCCTCACCAACATTTCTTATCTCGTCTTTTTCATAATAGCCATCCTAACAGGTAGGATGTGGTCTCTCATTGTGGTTTTGATTTGTATTTTCCTGAGGATGAGTGATGTTAGCAACCTTTCATATACCTATTGGCCATTCGTATGTTGTCTTTGGTAAAATGTCTATACAGGTTCTCTGCACACTTTTAACTGGATTATTGCTTTTCCACTACTGAGTGTCATGAGTTTTCATATATTTTGGCTGTTAATTCTCTATCAGATATACAGTCTGGGATAATTTTCTCTCCTTGTGTAAGTTGCCTTTTTAATTCACTGATCGTTTTCTTTGCTCTGCAGAAGTTCTTTAAATTAGATTTTCTTTTTTTTAATGTTTATTTTTGAGAGAGAGAAAGAGAGAGCAAATAGGAGACAGGCAGAGTGAGAGGGAGACACAGAATCCGAAGCAGGCTCTAGGCTCTGAGCTGTCAGCACAGAGCCCAATGCGGGTCTCAAACCCACAAACTGTGAGATCATGACCTGAGTCAAAGTTGGATGCTTAACTGAGCCACCCAGGTGCCCCAGAAGCTCTTTAATTTACTGTAGCCCCATTGGTTTATTTTAGGTTTTGTCACCTGTGCTCCCGGTGCCCTCCCTAAGAAATTGCCAAGACCAAAGTCAACGGTCTCCTCTCCTACATTTTCTTCCAGGCGGCTCCCAGTTTCAGCCTCACAAGTAAGTCTTTGATCAATCTGAATGCATTTTAGCAAGCCGTTGGCTAATTCAGCACGTCGTCTTGGTGGGTGGCGCCTCTGGTGAAGACCTGTCCCTGTGGCTGAGGGGACACAGCAGGCGGAGCTGACAGGAGACAGCGGGAGGCCCGTGGGCACCAGCTGGAGACGGCCTGTGCCGGGCGGGAAGCACCTTCTGAGATGAAGGCTCTACTTGCCCTCGGTGTCTGAACTGGGCCCCAGGCGAGGCTGTGAGCTCTGAAGAGGCAGACGTTGGGACAGGGGACACGTCAGTGACTCTCCACGTATAAGGTGGTGTCGGCAGCAGGGACTGGGCACGAGAAGCCGAGCCACGCCGTTCCGGGGGGACCTGGGACCTGGGCGTCAGCGACCCTACCGGGGAGCCAGTGAAAGTGCCCTTTCTTCCCTGAGGCCTCCGGGGAGGGAGAGGCCGGATGGTCCCCGAGGCTGCTCCCCGAGGCTGTCCCTACGGGCGGGCTCGCCTCTCAGCCCGACAAGTACCCTCTTTGGCTCCCTGTTGACACCGCCTACGTATGTCACGGAGCCGCCTGTGCGTCTGGCTCCAGGAGTCAGACAAGGGGCCGGCTGACCCCTCGTCAGCTTGCGGTCACCTGTCCCCCGCTTCCACGGAGGAGCGTGCGCCAGCGCCCAGAGACACAGCAAGGGTCCCAGAAGGAATGGACAGGTTGGCACAGAGGTGGCACTCAGTGCAGGCCACGTAACGGCCTCACCGGTCCTCCAAACCCCGCGGGTCTCGCCCAGCCCAGCCCCACCTGAGAAGTACCCCATGGGCTAATCTTCACTTGGTGGTAATGATGTTTTTTCTAAGACACCAAATATTACAACCGACTACTTGGTATCGTATTTGATTTGAAAACGTAAAGAACGAGTCTCTGCCTTCCTGAAACCGAGCGCGGTGCTGCTCTTTTCACTTGTTTCCCCCCCTCCTCCACGTTCACAGCCGCACCGTACACTCTGGGGCAACAGAATCGCTGGTGCAACAGGGAACGATTCCCGCTGATGCCGAAGATCAGTAACAGAAAACACGTGATCACGGGAAGACTCAGACTGATCTAATCACTGGGTTTCTTTCTGTAATTCTTGTTTTTCTCTTCACTAAACAAACACTTGTTAATATCATCGACTCAAATAAATTATTCGATCCGTTGTACTGTCACATGGAAGTAAAAGTCCATTCCACTTAAAACCGCTCTTTACGTTTTTAAATCACGCATGGTTGCAACGCTGCCCATGCCTGTAATACGCTATTTAGTCTTTATTTCTTAACAGCATCTTAGGTCAGCGCATCTGTGTCATGTAGATCACTGAGGCTCCATGGGCAGAGGTTAGCATATTATTTTTTTTTTTTTTGAGTTTATTTCAAGAGAGGGAGAGTATGAGTTGGGGAGGAACAGGGGGGGAGGGGGCAGAGAATTCCAAGAAGGCTCCACGCCGTCAGCACAGAGCTCAACACCAGGCTCAAACCCACAATCCGGGAGATCCTGACCTGAGCCGAAACCAAGAGTTGGATGCTTAACCGACTGAGCCCACCGGGCGCCCCAGAAGTTGGCACGCCAAAACTGCAGTAAGAACACCGCGGCGTCAGAAGCCGCCAGAGCAGGCATTTTCCGAGGTTTCCCTTAGATACGCAGCACAAGATACACCCTGAAAATCGGTTAAACTATCCAAGGCACGAGCCAGGGCTGTGCCCAATCACTGCAGAGAGAGGTATGAATTCAATGTTTACTTTATAATGAATGAATAAATAACAAAATTTACCCCAAAGCCAAAATGAAATTTGGCTTAGTAATTAATCGATTAGATTTCACATTTAGTATGGGAAATAAGAAACGGCATGTATTTTTTTTAATCCTTCCTAATTGAAGTTTGTATAAATACACACTCAAGGAAATTCAGTTTTCTCACAGAGTTACTAGAAATAACCGTTCGGCCGCATGCCGGGACTCAACGCAGGGCACGCTTCAGGAACGGGAGGCTTATGACAATCGTTCTATTTCTGATTCCTGGTTTCTTGTCTTCTCGCCTCCTTTGGTCACAGCTGTCTAGCATCTTGTCTGTGAGGGAACCGGAGTCGGCCGGCCTGCCGAGGCTCTAGCGGTCAGGGGACAAAGAGCTGAAGCTATTCCTTACAGAGGCAGGGGACGCCCTCAGACACAGGTTCCCCAAGAACCGCTCACCGAAACCTTCACAGAGTGGGGCTCGGGGACTGGAGGACTGGCAGAGGCTACAGCAAAGGGCCCTCGAGCCACTTGGCCGGCGCTCAGAGACCAGGAGACTGGAGGCAGGCTCTTCCCAGTTGGTCCTCATCCGGAAGGAAAGAAGAGGTTGCCAGATACCTAACACCATCGCCTTTGCTGGTCAGTTTCAGCGTGTGAGCTGGGGAGGACACAGATATTCAACCCCCAGCACCCATGTTCCTTGGCTTACGGTCCCTTCCGTCTGCAAAACCAGCAACCCCCTCGCTGCAAACCCTGCCTCTGTTGTCCATTTCCTTCTCCGATTGGCTCCCCTGCTCGCGCCTTCCCTGGAAGGACAACCTCCCCGTCTCAAGGACAGAGGCGAAGCAGCCTCAGTTCCGTCTGCAACCTTAATGCCTCTCCCGAGTGACGCGGCGTGGGGACAGGCCTGGGTGCTGGCATTCACTGGCGCGTCCCAGCCTCCCGACCAACATCCCCCACGTTGCGGCTGCCCCACCAACACTCGTGAACGAGTATCATTGTGTGTTATTAACACCTGCAAATAACATTGTGTTGTTAATTCCTGAAAGTGCCTGCATTTGTCAGCAATTGAAGAACTCCTCATTTATCTTTGTAATTATAAACATAAAATTGAGGCCTACTTTACAAATAGTCAATTTTTCAAAGAGAAAGCTGGTTTTACCTCTTACGAATCTGAGACCTCCTTATTTGCTTGATGAACACGCTGTTTGCTTAATTTTGCCTCGTGTTTCTGGTAGCTCCTCTATAAGCAAGTGATATTACCCCCGAAATGATATTTACAAACGAGAAGTGAAATACTTTTCAAAGGCATACTCCTTTGTTTTCTATTCCTAGTGCGTAGATTCGCATACAAATTGGCGTGCTCTGAAAACACGAGTTCATTTCCAAGGCCTCCCGCGTGGGTGGACTTAATCTTTAGAACCCTCTCTATTCCACCCCGAAGGCCGTTAGGAGGCAACTGAGTCCAGACGGCGTGGCCGATTAGCGTCCGGCATAATACCACCTGCGACCCTACGTTCGGAGCAATAAAATTGAAGGATGCGGCCACGAGGCGCCTCTTGACGACCGCGTTGCACTCCAGCAAATTAACGGGAGTGTGGTTTTCCTCAGCGCCCCTCCTCTCCGTGTCTCGAACACGACCGGAAGCTCTGGCTGTGCGGGTCTGATCATCCCTAAACCAAGAAACTGCCACAAGGAGCAAGAATTAAGGGACAGCTCCCCGGAAGGGACTCCTCTAAATGAGACGGGGCGCGATCTCTGGAGACTGTGACCCGAAGGGGTGTCTGTGACCTACGCGCGCCTGGCCTGAACCGGCTCACTGCGGCATCCAGCGGATCTTCGGCGATGCCGGGCACATGCCGCTAACTCGACCGCTGGTGCCGAGGTGTTGAGAGAGGCGTTGCTTTCCAGCGTGCGGAAGCAGCAGGCGGACGCCAAGCTCGGAGCACCAGGCACGTGACACACGTCCTTCTAAGCTCGGGCAGTTTTCCTTCACTGCACTTGTAATACTTGTAACTATGTCATATTGTTCAATGGTTCTTTTAGTAAAGACTCGTTAAATACCTACCGGGTTCCAGTTACCGTGCAGGGAACGGAATCCAGGCAGTTGCTCAAACAGGCCAATTGTGCCCCCGGGAAATTTAGGTTCTAGTGGAAATGGCGGAGAACACGCGTACGAAGTAGCCAACCGCGACGCGCCTGTGGTACGCGCCGAGGGTACAAACAGGGTGTGGTGGCGGCTGGGAGACCCCCGGGGAGCGCCGCTCCGGGAGCCACGTGGCGCTTCCGTTTGGAAACGCCCAGTCACGAATCTGCATCGGAGCAGCGGCTCGGGCTTCCCGGTGGCGTGCTCGGTGACTTCAAGTTTCTGGTAGGACCCATCCTCCGGTTCTCCGGTAACGACGGGGTAACAGAGAGGCATGGTGTCCACGTGTTTCTCTTTTGAGAGAACTCGTGGTTGGTAAAACCCACCTTCCTGTGATGATCGGCTTCGTCGGCCTATTATGCGCCCAGCACTTTATACACTTCCGGGTTGAAGAGAATCAGCCGCCTGGAGGAGAGAAGCAAGCGGAGGTTCAGAGAGGCACAAAGCTTGGTGGGGGTGCACCGGTAAGAGTAGGTTGGCTGGATGTGCTGGAAAATGGAAACCCTCTGCCTATCACCGTACCCCAGCCGCCCCCCATTCGGCCCTGCTCTCCTCCGCCCTCTCCGCCTGGGGAAGCAGTAGACGCAATACTGGACAATCTTACACCTTTGCCATTGACTCGCCACGAGGACACTGCAGGGACGCCGGAGCGTGTCCTGGAGGCCCCTCTGGCCCCAGCCGTGTCCCCCCGTGGTTGTCAGGTGGCAGGAAGGCCCAGGGGCATCGGAGACTCTGTTGGCCGATTTGGGGCACAAAGTCCGCCGGCAGCTGCCGTCCGCCAGCCAGTGTAGAAGTGCGCTGACATTCTAATGACCACCACAGGCGTGCCAGCGGGTGCCGGCCAGGGCCCACCTGCGCCCACCCGGAACGGCCTTCTGCGCAATGTGCCCCCGCCCCCCGAAGCCCTCACAGGCTCCGGCCGATCATCCGGCTCAGGGTGACGCGTGCCTGCGCTGGCCCTGGCGGCACGCTGGACCCAAACCGATCGGCCAGAACCCTTCCCTCAGGATCCACGAAACACAGATGAGTGAGTTCCCCACTGGCCTCGGAGGAGCTGACAGCCGGCTTGAAGGACGGGGCCGGGACCAGGGCTGGCGGTCTGGGAAGATGGAGGACAGAGGATAGATGGATGGTAGGTAGCCAGGTAGGTAGGTAGGTAGGTAGATTGATAGATTGATAGATGTAGATAGATAAATATTAGATAAATATTAGACAGGTGATAGATATATAGATGATAGATTGATAGACATAGAGACAGAGTTTTAGAATTAAAAAAACAAAAAAGCTGAACATTAAAAAGCATACATTTTGAAAATGAAATGATTACTTAACAGCCAGAAGTCTTCGGCTTTGACGAATTATCTTGTAACCTGGGGCTCAGATACAGTCTGCGCGAGGCTGGTCTGTTCCGTGTATGGGAGTGACCCCTTCCACAGCGTGCTTCTGCTCCTTTCTTGTCCGCAGCTTGAGAGGAAGGCGCCTGAGCTCCCCCGTTTCACCGTCCTCGTCATACGGACGGGACGGGCGCTCGCTTAGACGGTTCACGTTTCCGCTTTTCCATGGAAAGGACATCCTTGCTGACTGCTGCGTCAAGACCGTTTCCTGGCGTGCCAGTTCTGTGCGCATGGCCGCCGGGGACCACCGGGGACACGCCGGCCCCTCCTTCCAGGTGACCCTGTTCACGCCCGGCACCTTGGACTGGGCGTGGAGAGCGACGGCCCGGCCCTGGGCCTGCGCGCTAGACTCTGCGGCTCTCTTCCCTGCTGGGGTTTCCCGGGTGTGGGGAAGAGGCGGCAGGCCTCTGAGCGCCACGGTGTCGTGTAGAAGCAGCGTCGCGGAAAGCCCGGCCACAGACAGCAACCGCCAGGAGCGGCGGCCTTGGTCAGTGGCGGCAGCACGAGACTTTCACGGAAGCATCTTCTGGAAAACACGTGCAGGCAAATCTAGCATCAATGAGGGCACTCACTCGTCACTCGGGGTCACTCACTTGAGGCGGTGCCACAAGGGGGTTCTCGGCCAGGACCCCGAACGGCTCTGCCCAGTCCCTTCTCATGGTCCCCAAAGTCCCCGGCCTTGTCTTCTCCCGGAGGGGGTGACTTAAGACTTCTCCCAGGTTCTTCTCTGCCTGAATCCTTGTCCCCCGTGCGGTCATGCTCTGAGGACAGCAGAGCTTTCCAGTCGGCGGAGAGGAGAAAGGTCAGTCAACAAAGGGAGCGGGGAACTCCGCCCACTGGTGCTGAGCTCCGAGTGCAAGGGGAGAGGCGACCGGCGGGGCAGGCCGACGGGGCTTTCCCGCCCTTCCCCCGCGCGCCTGTATCGGGCAGGTGACACTTGCGCCCAGCCACGTTTAGCTCAGTGAACGGAAGCCGGTCCGACAGCGCCATGCTGGGCTCAGACAGAACAAGCTGACTTGTTGGGGGACCGCGGGTTTCTGACAGCAGCGGGCCCCGGAGGTCGGCGGTTCGCGCAGGGCGCTCCGTCACGGCGGACGCGGACCCCTGCGACCCCCCGCGCCCCCTCTCCAGGGCTCCAGCACGCCCCCCCCGCCCCCAGCTAGAAGCCCAGAGAGCGGACTTACCCCGGGTCACGCCTGCGCCCGGGGGCAACAATACCCTGATGGCGAAGGGACCTGCCACAGCCCCGCGGGCAGCTCTGAGGGTCGCCCCGCTCGGGTAGCGGCCACTGCGACCCGGGCTGACCACCGCCCACCCCCACCCCCCCGGCACTGCCCGTCCGTCCCCCCGGCGCGTCCGCCCGTTCTCCCCGAAACCCCCCGTCCGGCCTCGCATCCCCGCACAGGCTCGCTCTCCAGCACGACGTGTGCGCTCCGCCAAACCCGGCCCAGGGGGCGGGCGGACGAACGCACCACCTCCGTCCGGATACTCAACCGGATTCTGCTCCTCACCGCGGCTCTCCCGCGGCTCGGCCCTCTCCGGGTGGCCGCGCTTCCTGGACGCGGACCGCCCGTGTCTCAGCGGCCCCCGAGGCCGGCCTCCTCGACTCCCCTCCGTCGCTCGCTCTGGGTCCGGCCGCAGCCCGAGCCTCTGTCGTCCCTGCCCTGCGATCCCTGCTCGAGCCCCGCCGGCCGAGGCGCAGGTGCGGCGGCCGGACGGTCCCCGCGAACGCGGCCTCCCGGGCGCCGGGCCTGTGACGCGGCTGTTCATGAACGACGAGCACGCAGACCCCGTTCATCCCCCTGTTTGACGGGGACGCAGGCTCAGGACACGGGTCGGTCCGGTCACTAAGTTAACACCCGGCACCAACGAGACCGGGAGGCCGAGCGGGGAGGGGTGGCCGGCCGCCCGGGGGTGCGCGTCCCACGCGGAGGGACGTCCCCGTGCGGGAAGGCCGGCAGCGAACCTCCCGGGGGGACGCCGGCGTCTTGGCAACAGTAGCCCCGGAGACGATGCTGCCAAACCTTCGGCTTCACTGCGGCCCCGATGTCCCCGCTTCGCCGGCTGCCCGCGGTATACACAGACTTTGGGGCAAAACTGCACTTTTCCCCACAAATAATCCGACAGAATCATAATCTCAGGTTTACCAGGAACCACAGAGGTCACTCCCGTCGGCCAACCGGCCAGGACTAACCCGCCACCGACGGCAGGCGCCGCTCCGGGGCAGGAAAGGCAGGACTTCCGCCGGAAGGCGACCCCCGCCTGCGTCCGGGGCCAACCTACCGGCTCCGCGGGGACGCCCTGCTCTGGACTAACTTCACCTGTGAAACCCCAAACCTGCCGCGGAAGCGGAAGCGGAAGCCCCGTTTCACAGCTTCCCCGGGCGCCTGCTGTCCCAAACGCCGCCCCGCCCATTTCCGGGAGCACAGTGGTCGTGGTCACAGAAGACGCGGCGGCCTCAAGTCCGCGACGGCGTCGGCGTGCTCACCACGTGCGGGCGCTTCACCCGAGTCCCGCCCATGCGGGGGCGGGGCAAAGTGACGTCACAGCCTCCGGACACTTAAGTTCCTTCTGCCTGAGTTTGCAATCGCCACACACCAGGGCCTGAAACGTGGGGCGAGACCCAAACACAGGGGAGGTCTCCATCTCCGTCGTCTCCAGCGGACCCGGGAAAGTCGTCTGAGGGTTTCCGTCCACAGTCGCCTTGGGTCGGTATTGTGTTACGTCAAGCTCCAGTTCACATGAAGGGTGGAAGCCCTAACTGGGCATATTTATAACATATGCAAATGTGTGCACACTTTATAACTATAGAGACAGGATACATGTAAACTTCCAAGAATCTAAACATCGGAACGTTCAACAGACTCAGAGCAAGCCTGTTAAACAAACTGCCTCTAAGACTCGAGGGGCGTAAGAGCTACAGGAACGTTTGTTAAAACTCGTTATTGTGGGCCCTAGCATCAGAGGCTTTACTTCCATAGGTCTGAGGAAGAGTCTAGAAATCAGAATTTGCAAGCAAGCTCATCATTTGCATTTGATGCTGGTTGTCTTACAAACCGCCCTTTGATAAAGCGTTTTGAGTTGTTGTAGGTTGCTGTTAAAAAGACCACCTGACGCCGAACGGACACGAGGCAAATTCATCACTTACGGCCGCGCCAAGCCTGGGCTGCTGACCTGACGGAGCGACTGCAGAGCATGGCCCCGAACACGGGCAGCGGTGGGCTCATATACTTTACAGCCAGTTAGGGTGTAGATGACAGCAAGTTAGCGTGTAGAAGCATATTGTTAACCAATTATAGACGTTAGTTTTGGCACAAACCAATCCCTGCACGGTGCTTTGTTACAAAATGACCAATCACCGGAGTTACGGAAGTAAACAAACTATCGGAGGTCTTGCAAGATCCTGAGATATCGCGATACCCTGAGGTCTCGTGAGACCATGTATCACGAGACCTTGAGATATCGCGAGACCCTGACACATTACAAGACCCTGAAGTCTGCGAGATCTTATGATATCGCGAGACCCATAACAGAGTCTGGTCCATGGTTTTCTTTGCTAAAAATTTTGCACGATGTCAGCTTTAAAACATTAAAAAACTGGACCAAGAAATCCTGAAATTGTTGTTTCCTCTAAATATCCCTAACCCCCAAATATCAAGATATAAGCTAATTCATAATTCATGAATTAAAAACCTAAAAAAGAAAGTCATAGTCTCTCGTCCTGTCTTGAGACGCCCTGAAACCTGCCTGCCACCCTGGGGGCTCGTCCCAGGTTCTGACGTTAGCTGTACACGTGCTCGCCCGGGGCTGCTTACAGAGAGTAGGCTTGGATCGAGTGGATTCATCACGAAGGAAAGGGCCCTGCGTGTTCTGTGTGACGGGGACACCTCGGAGCCAGCGTTCGGGTCACTGCAGACCTTGGAGCCACTTTGTAACGAGACCAGGTGCGGTCCTGTCCGAAGAGCTGTGAGTCAGGGCAGAGTGGTTCGAGGTCACCCAGAGGCGCTTGCTAAGAGGACCAGAGGACCAGGCTGGTCCTGAGGGGCCACCCAGCCTCCCCGGCCACCTGCCTCCTGCTTACCTGTCCCCACCCACCCGAGCCCACTCAGCCGGTTACACCGTCTTCCTGTAGCGCTTCGCACACGGAGACGGACATGAGTCAAAATTCTGGTTTTCTCTTTCTCTAGAAAAAAAAAAAAAAAAAGGGGATTTCTGCCTTGATGTCTCACGACCCATGGAGACCACCGAAAGAGCTTCCCGTGAGGAACACTCACGCCCCGGCGAGCGAATCGCGCGCCCCATCCCGAGGCGCAGAGGCCGCATGCCCCGAAGAGGCCCCCCAAATGGCCACGACCCCGCATGCCCGCTCTCCGTCTAGACTCCGAGACACGCACTTTCATCTTTCAGGCCCAATTCTTGGCAAAATACGAAGCTTTCCCCAAGTGTTGTCGAATGAACGAACCAATAAGGGATTCTCTCATTTTCTCTGCTTAAGCCTTGAAAATTACGTGAGATAAGACGGTAATTACCGCAGGTAGCTGCTCCCAGTTCAGTGTTTCCTCATCACATCAGCAGCCACTGTCTCCCGCACTCCACTCCTCTCCAGGACTTGCTCAGGAATTCCCCAGAGGAACCAAGAGTTCCTCAGAGAAGCCAACGTTTCTTTTTCTTTTCTTCCTTTTAGCTAAGCGCTTTTTTCCCCTGCGAGCAGCTTTGTACCTCTATCCCAGCTCTAATACGTTAAGATGTAATGGTGTCTGAGTCCCTCCGGAATGGCACTTCTGTTCCAAAGGTTTTGAAGGGAAGTCAGAGCAACTGATGTTGGGCCAAGTACTTATCCTTTATGAAATGAGGTGAAATGAGGCAAACAATTATGGAATTAGCTAGGAAGGGAGTTTAGTTTTATGAGAAAATTCCTCAAGTTGCAGATAATATTAATTGTGAATAATTGAGCTCGGGATTTGCCATTTCCTTAGTGTTGTGAACGAGTAGAGAGGAAAGCTACCCTCCGGCTCTTGGAAATGATGTCACCTAATTCGGTCCTATTCTCTTCCCCTCCGAGGGATAGACTGGTCTGACGTCAGAAGCTGAAAGAGACTTTATGCACGGTAGAGTTTTTGAATGAATAAATAAAACGACTTAAACCTACATAAAGATCACTTCAAAAACCTCTTCATTTTTTTATACCAATGACTCCAACTGAAGTGTTTGATATCTGTCCAAAAATTTCAAAGGGTAATTTTTGTGTTTGGTTTTTTTTTAATCCAATATGGAGGTGCGGGCCCTAGATTCTGAAGAGGAGCTATCGCCTCCTCCGCTTCTGCCCTCCAGTCGAACGAACATGAAGCGATCACAACGGGGTCTCTCGCACAGGCGGATCCTTGAAATCATTTTCCTTCAGCGTTCGCTAAATGTGCCACAAATACGAGCTCGCCTTACGCTCTTTTTGTTCTCGAAGGAGAAGTCAGAGGAATCCTTTCTGAACACGAGCTCTTGAGGTCAGCTCGTCTCCGTGGCGCACGGAGCTCTCCATCCATCTCCTTCTCTGGGGACGACCTCGCGAGGGAAGAGGAGAGAGGTGACCTTTCCCATCCATGCCCGCGCCGTAAGCGAGAGGTCCCCTGGCCAGCGCCGGGGACAGCTCATCTACCCCGGACCTGATGAAACGCATTCCGGACAGGCCCGCAACGCTACACCGGCACACTAATATGTTTGCTAACCTGATCAATAAGAAGATTGATAAGTCTTCTACGAGGTTAAGTTAATCTTCTTATTGATCAGCCTCGCAAACGTATTGCTTTCCTCGGGCAGTCTCCCCTGCAGCTCCTCTCCCCCAGCTCGACGCCCTGGTTGTCGGGTGCTATCAAGAAGAGAAATAGAACAACATTTCCTACATTAAATGCTTTCATTACATCAGGGTCATCTTCGCCGGCCACAAATATTTCCTGGAGTAGAGGATTTATAACCGGCAGGTGTCTGACTAATTTTTCTGTGGGTTAGAATATTGATAATGATCTGTGCTTCTCCTTGCACACACTTAGCATGGAGGTTTTAAAGTGATAATAGTTACGAATGGAATGGGGTAAGCGCGTCTCCGATCACAAGGCCCGGGGCAAAGATCTTGAAATCTACGACCAGGAACGCACCTGAAGCAAAGCGGGTGCCCAGTCTGTTCCCGTGTCGTTCTTCTGCTCGTTAAGGAAGGATGGAAAGTAGGGCAGGGGGATAGGAACCGGGCAGGCTAGCAAGGAGCCTGCCCCCAGGTGAATGCCGCAACTGCGGACAAACCCAGCACGCATACCTACTCCGGGAGCCCAGACGCCGGCTCTGAGCTAGCATCCCCCCCTCACACCCGGTGCTCCAGGGAAAGCCTCATCACTTGCATCACCTTGGCAAGTCCCTCTGTGACCTCGGACAATTAGTGGTCTGTGCCCCCAGACACTCTGAGAAGGAGTGACGGCAAGCTTCCAGAAGGCTCCATGCCAAAGAAAAACTGAGGCTGAAAACACAAAGCATTGTGGTCAGGTGGAGGAAGGGCAAGTTCGACACCTGGGTGCCGTCAGAGCCCACATGTGACGGGTCACCTGCCAGCCCCGGGCACGATGGGAAGGACCTGCAGGCAGGGCTCCACAGAATCTCAGGGAGGCCATGGTGATAGGGCCTTTGAGCAGAAGCCATAAAGGCTTTGGAAAACGTGTGTCATCACATAAAGCCGGAGGGGTGCGCTGCTTTGACGGGAGGACCCAGGGTGCCAGGCCATGTGGCCCGAGGGCACACACTGGCTTTTGAGTGCGAGAGACCCATCACCCGCTCCCGGGCGGCCCCGGCCCAGGAGGGAGACTCGCTGGCTCTACCGAGTCTGACGGACCCCACTGCGAGTTGACAGGCCACCCCAAAGGGAAAAACAGGATTTCCGGTAAGCCGACTACATATCGGGGAAAAACGATTGCGTTTCTGATGTAAACAAGGCTGTTTTCTCAAAGCGGATCAGGGTCTGAGTCACATGTGAGTCCAGAGGGCTTCACTCTGGCCCGAAACGAGGAGAACGCGCCCCGTCGGGCCGGGCGCTGGGCAGGAGCTGATGCGCCAGGCGACTGCGCTGCCCCAACTGGGCGCTCCTGAGAGATCCCCAAGTTCTCCCACGGAGCAGCGTGCGTGCGTGCGGGGGCCCTCCCGGCTCTGCGTGTCTCCCCATGCAGGACCCGTCAGCCTGGGCTTCCTGGGGAGAACCCCCGCTCTGAGGGGCACCTGGGTGGTTCAGTCGGCTGGGTGTCCGACTTTGGCTCGGGTCATGATCTCATGGTCTATGAGTTCGAGCCCCGCGTCGGGCTCTGAGCTGACGGCTCGGAGCCTGGAGCCTGCTTCCGATTCTGTGTCTCCCTCTCTCTGCCCCTTCCCTGCTCATGCTTTTCGTCTCCTGCTCTCAGAAGTGAATGAAAACTTAAAAAAAAAAAAAGAATTTGCCCCTCTGAATTCCGGCAGCGCCAGAAAGAGGCCCGCTTCCCCGTCCCCTGCTCAGCCAGCCCTCTGCAGGGCACTGGCTCCAGTGTAGACGTCTACGGAGTTAAGACCTCCAGGAAAACGTTAGGTCGGCAAATGAGGGGTGGTTTTGACCTGACCTACCCCACCGGCCTTCCTCGGCTTCTCCACCCTGGACTCCTCCGCCCCAGCTGGTCCCTTCTCTCCTTACTCCCCGCAGCCTGCTGGCGCTGCTCTGCACGGCCCTCCTAAAATGTAGGGTCTGCATACGTGCCAGTCGCTTCCCAGTCTCTGAGCATCTTGACCACAGATGTCTTCAGTCTTTTATCTTGTTACCCTTTATGTTCCCCCAACTTTTTACGGAACACACAGTGGCTGTCAGTGAACACGTGCTAAATAATTTTTGAATGAAGGCAAGCCAGGCTCAGCCCGGAAAGGTCCCTGTCTTTCTCCAAATGCTGTGAGGCCGACATGAGTTGGACTCTCTAGGTTTGCTGTTCTGAACTGAACGCAGCTGTATCGACGTCGACGGGTACGTTTGTACAGGCTCCTGGGGCTTACAGTTACGTTTTACGTTTTGTACCAGAAGGCGTTTCTCAATTGAAAAAGCCATCATTGAAGTATTGTGGGCGTCATGGGTTCCTCAACTTGGTGGTTGCTAAGGCCCGGCTGTGTGAAGAGGGCCAGCATCTTCGATACACCGTGGCTGGCGACGGAAGAGTGGACAGTCTTACTCATGACTCCCAGGCCTTGGGGGCGGGTAGAGTGGGAGGGAAAGCTGAGGCGCCTGCTCCGTGTCCAGCGTGAGGTACTGAAGAGAACCAGGCGTGTTCCTTGAGAGGGAAACTCCAGGAGGCCCCTCTATGGTCAGAGTTTTGGAGCATCGAGAACAAACTCAACAGGCCTGTATCAGGGAAGGTTCCGGAACCGCACAGCTGGGGCTTGCGTACAGGTTCCATCTCAGGTGGGCGAGACTTTACGTTGTGGTTTAGAACCTAGCAAGGGGCCATGAAGTAGAAACTCGCTCTGCGCGTAGGACCATGTAATCAGTGTTCTAACGTGGGAGACGTGAAACCCATGGCGTCTGATTAGCCTGAGAGACGGTCCCTGAGCTCCGACCTGTTCTCCTTTCTCAGGGATGAACACAGCCTTCCTTAAGCAGGAAAAAGACTTCACGTTATCAAACAGGATGCGGTTTGGGGGCGCTGCTGCTGGGAATTGCATCGGGCCGCTTTAGGGCCCCGGCCCGGGACGGAGTCCCCCCGGCTTTCGAGATGCAGATGATTTCACCCTACTTCCCTCGGCCTCCGTACACGCAACGATCTCTTTCTCACCGCAGGGTCTGAAGGAGCTCGGTTCTGCGAACGAGGCCAGCCTCTGCCGCTCGTACGAGATGAAAAGCGAGCCAGACGTCAACCAGGAGGAAGAGTGAAGGTGTTACTGGTGCCACGGTGGGCTGCGGCAGTGTCCCCGGGACGTCTGCGTCCCCGCCTCGGCGCAAGGAGCTGCGGACGCCTCAAACAGAGCCGAGCCGAGCACGACCCTCGTCTGACTCCCGCTAAAGACCTGCCGAGGCTTTCTTCCCGGGAACGTGTCCGAGCAAAATGGGGCAGAGTTGAGTTATTTAAAACCAGTTCTGGTGACGGGTCCCTGATTTCTTTGCAACTATTTTTGAGTGACAGGCAGGTCCCTCTCTCCTTTTTATTTCTGCAAGTTAACTGAGGTTCCTGCACTTTTTGCTGAAAAGAAAAAAAAAAAAAGCTCCTCTTCTGGGTACTCTGGGAAATCTCTCTGTACAACATTTGCAACCGAGAGCTTGAACATCCGTCCTTTTTACTTGTCTTTTGTGGAATATCAATACTTTATCCTGAATCTGAGCTATCCCTGGTGGGCCAGAAGTGAAAAAAAAATTAAAAAGAAAGGAAGAAAGAAAGAAAGAAAAAAACCCTCTACTGTCAAGAGAAAAAGAATTCTGAATCTTTCCAGGGCAAATGTTGGATGTGATCCTCTTATTTCACCTTTGGATAAATTCCCGCTTCAAGCACAACTATTTTTCCTTTGAAACTGCTGTTAGGCAGACACACACCGCAATCACTCGAAAGGAATATTTTGCATGGGGATAATGTGATGTTTCTAATGTATTCTGACAGTTGTCAACACGCCGGACCCCAAATCCCTTTCATATTTTCCGTGTTCGTCTTCCGAGATATTGGCATTGGACACCAGTCCTTAATTAGCACCTGACCTTAGATCAGCGGTTCTCTACCGGGGATCAGTTTGCCAACGACCCCCCGCCGTGGGGACATGTGGCAATGTCTGGAGACATTCTGGTTTGTCACGTCGGGTAGGAGGTGCTGCTGGCGTCTAGTGGGTAGAAGCTACAGATGTTCGACATTCTCTAATGCGGAAGACGATCAGCCGCCGCAGTGAATTCTCAGACTCTATCTTTTTGTTAATTGTTTACAATTATTATTATTTTTTTATTTTTATTTCAATCCAAGTTAGTTAACATATAGAGTAATAATGGTTTCAGGAATAGAAGTCAGTGATTCATCGGTAACATGTAACACCCAGTGCTCATCCCAGCAAGTGCCCCCCTCAATGCTCATCACCCCTTTAGCCCATCCCCCCACCCAAATCTCCTCCAGCAGGAGCTATCCTGTGACCCAGTAATGTTGCACTACTTGGTTTTAATCCAAAGGATAAAAAAATGCTGATTTGAAGGGGTTCATGCACCTCAGTTATCTGACTCTATCTGTCCACAGCACCAAGGATGGATCGGAAGTCCCGCCTCTGTTAATCACAACAGCTCGCCAAACAGCTTACCAAATCGTTCCGTCTGCTACAAGTGACAGTCCCTAGATTAATACGCGTAACTTTGGAATATTTGATAAGCGCCACGTGCCTGCATACTACGTTCTGCACTTTCCAACTTACTCATCCTAGTGACGGCCACCCAGTGCCCGTGCTTCATGAGGTCAGGTCATGCCGTCCCGAGACAGGGGGGTTAGGACAAACACACACGACAGCCGCTACGCTAGCAGGCACACCACGGACGATCTCCGGAGCCTGAAGACTAGCCATAGGAAGTTCTAAGTTAAAAATAAATGAGAGACGGGGGGACCCAAATGGGGAACCACGGGCTGAAAATTCCAACACGTGCCTGTAGCGATGACAGGAGACTGTCACCGAACCTCTGTCCAGAAGGAAGAGCCTAGCAGGCTGCAGCTGGAAAGGACGAAGAAAGAGAGACTTCACTGTGAAGGCTCCAAGTATAAAGAGACTGGGTAGAAAAAACCATCAACGAAAGGGTGAGCAAAGGTGAAAAGGTGCCCAAGAGAGATTTGGATTATTGTTCAGGTTAAGGAGCCGGGATCAAACCCCAAAGGGATAACAATTAAATTTTGCTCTTTTGGTCTAGAGGAAGTGTTAGGATGAAAGACAGGCATCAGGTTGTTTGACTTGAGCCCACCTTGAACCCTCGAGCGTCACAGCTTTGTGAAAAGCATGCCCCCGGCGCGAGCGGCAAATCGCAGTCACGTCTCAGTGTAGAGGGATCTACGGTCGATCCAGTGTGTAACTACATCCATACGTCTGTGGTGTGGCAGCGGGTCAGTTAGCACATGGTGAGTTCACGAGCAACATAAGCAAACAAACTCCATTTCTTACAAACACATGGATTGTATGAAATAAACGTTCGGTGTTTTCCAAGCACTGTGGTCATCACACGCTTGAGGCAGAAGTTTCTAGCGGTTAGCAGCTGAGGACCTTTGGAAGCTTCTAGTTTCTTCTCCAGCTCTATAACAAAAGACAGACCGTGGAAAGGCACGACGCAAACACAGCCCCTTCGCGGCGCACTTCCTCACTCTGCTGCTGGGGCCACACGGCGCTGGGAGTCTTTACCTCTGCTTTGCTGTTTTCCTAACGAAGGCAACTCGAGACTCTCTGGAAGAAGCTGGAAGAGCTTGGGATGGGTCTCACCTCTGACATAAGGTGACTGAGTCTCTCTGTGCATGTTTTCAGGTTTGAAAAGGAAAACCATGATGATTCCTGTGTTCTCAGACTGAAAAGGCAAACGCATATGGTGGCTGAGTCGCGTGGGGGTGGGGGGGCAGCGGTCCTGGGAGAGCATGTAGAGGGGAAGCGGGCTGGGAGAGGACGTCGGGGTGGGATTGACGGGGAGAGTTTAGGTCAGCACAGAGGGACGGACATTCCGGGAAGGGGCAGAGAACGGGGGCAAAATCATGAAGGGAGAAAACGTTCAGAAATGCTGGCCAGTAGGCATGGTCTGCCCACCGCAGACGCCTAAAGCAGGGAGTCCTTGGAGGGACATAGGAGGTAAGCGTGTGGTCATCTGGGCTCTTAAAAATGAAACACTTGGCATACTCGCTTGAGAAGGCTTTCTTTTCTCCTGGACTCACTGGAAACTAAGAGAATGAAAGTCCACCGTCCAATCTGAGCTCTGAAAAGTGGACTTTGGTGGCACTCTCCATCCGAAGGAGGGGAGGGCGTGGCTGTGAGGGGACAGTCTCAGTGCGAGGACCCCAGAGGTCCTGAGGGTCCAGAGTGCCAATATCGGCAGCTTTCAAAACAGCCACAAGGGTAACCAATCGGCGGTGTGATGGCTGTGTCTCAGCGTGGGAAAAGTCGAGCGTACAAGAGGGGGCGGGCGGTGGTGACATCACGCGATCCCGGGTAAGAACACAGGAGGGGCAGGTGGCTGGGGGGGCGGGTGGGGACAGGGCAGAAGAGGGCGTGCTTGGTGTGGAAAGAGTGGGTGGTGGACGGCTGCTGGCTGTGGAGACGGAGGAGGCCAGCCGTCCGCTGGACGGCGGCGCCTGGCTATTGGCGGGGCACGGGGCTGCCCCGCCGCCCGTCTCGGGGAGTCCCCACGCCTGCTCTATTCCAGGCAGACAGCGCTCCTCGCGGTCGTGTGGCTCGGGAAAGACTCCCCACCGAAGGTTTCAGCGAGCTTGCCCATCAGTGCAAAGCGACTACTGCATTCAGAAATGCCCCTCCCACTTTTGCTCCACGGATGGAGAGCAGGGTCACAACGCGCCTACGGACCTAACTCTTCGCCGATCGTCTGGACCACTGTCTCCCTCCTTCGCTGTACATTCACTGAGCACACGTGGTCTCAGAATTAGCCTCAGGAGCAAGGTGGAAATTCCCGAGCTGTTGGGACACCCCCGGCTCTCCCGGGTCCCAGAGCTTCCTGCCGCGCACCTGCCCGGGTGGCTCTGCAGAGGCTTCCGCCGGTTCACCCCGGAGCGCTGGCCTTCCAGGGACGCTCTTCTCCGGCGTGTCCGCTCCCACCAGCCACTCCCGTCACCCTCCGCCCCTTTCATGCGTCTCCCCGGGCTTCTTCCCTTCCCTGTCTTCCAAGAAGCGTTGATTGAAACTTCTCTAGAAAAGAGTTAGGCAGGCTTCCGTAATGCGGCCTCCACTGTGGACGCAAGTCGGCAGCGGTGTGTTCCCAAGAAGGTGAACCCGACGGCAGGGGCGGTGGTGGCCGTCCGTGGCTACCTTCTCACCCACGTCAGGCGGGTGATTCCCCAGAACTGTGGCCCGGCCAGCTCGGGAGCCTTCCTCCGCGTCCCCTCACCACCTCGGCTTCCGCCCGGCTGGCTGTCGTCTGAAGCGCGAGACCGTTGGGACTGGGAACATGCTCTCCGTCCTTTTTGTTTCCCCGGCAAGCACGGCTTAGGGACCGGGCTGAGCCTTGCTGCTCTCACTTAAAAGCTCGCTTCTGGGCACCCGGGTGGCTTGGTCAGTTAAGCAAACGACTTCATTTCAGGTCATGATCTCGGGGTTCATGCTTTCGAGCCCCACACTCGGCCTTCTGCTGTAAGCACAGAGCCCGCTCCGGATCCGACGTCTCCCTCTCTCTCCGCCCTGCCCTGCTAATGCTCTGTCTCTGTCTCTCTCAAATATAAGTAACCATTTTTTTACAAATTAAAAAATAAATGCTCCCTCTCCTTCCCTCTTGCCTCCAGGCCCCTCCACACACCCGGGCGTCCGCGGGCAAAGAGCCTCATGTGCTCATGATCTAACTATTGTTTTTGTCACCTCGGTAGCAATCTGAGCAGTTGCCTCATGAAATCACAGCCAACCAGGCCTAGGGAAATATTTATGCAAACGTAATTATGCGTGGATACCCAATATTCAAAACAAAAGGGCCGCTGATCTTGTTATCATATGAAGGGTCCCAGGTTCTTAGACACTTCCCTTAGGTCACCTCCGAAGCAAATCAGAGCTCTGCAAACTGTGGATGAAAGGCCCCCCCCCACCACCTGGGCCAGTCTTATTTTACAAAGAAGAAAACAAGACTGTTACGTGCCAGCAGCGTCCTCTCTGCATCTAGGTCTCTGGGCCTTTTCTCCATGCACGCCATAGTAAACGTGCATCTTCTAAACGTTTATGAAAAATTGTTCCATTAGTTTCGTTAACGGACAACTGACAGGCCAGCAAAGGACGAGACTCAGAACTTTGTCTCCATCCTGTGACTCGGCTGCCAGCGCGGCAGGCGCGTGGTAATACTGACTGGCACCGACTAATAAACAGCATTATGGAAATAACGTGACCATAATAAATGAGATTGGAGTCAAACCAAGAGACTTTGAAAATAAATACTTTAGTAATTATGGCCCCATCTATAAATATAATGGACAAGGCAGAGAAGCGATTTCTAATTTGTGATATAGTTGCTGTGATTTGTACACGGAACCGCAAGCAATAGATCCAAGGAAATTATGTAAACTATGAAATCTTGCTCACAATATGGTCTTAGTTTTACATTTAAACATTATAAAAATAAATTGTGTAAACTTCCGGGGCGGGAGGGAAAGGAAGGCTAGGTAAAGCGTGACAGGGATCTTCGTGAATTATACACACATCATGGGGTATTAAAGAGTGCTGTTGTGTAAATAAAACGTGCTTGCATTATTCTCTTCACCATTCCCATTAAATAAAATTGGAATTATGACTTATCTTTCAGAAGAGCCAAAATCCAACACCTACTAAAGTTGAGGGCCGGTTGGCTTCCCGGATCTGCACTTTGGTACCTGGCTGGTGTTGGGAAGGTGAGCAGGCAGCCCTGGCCTTGGCCTTCTGTTGATATCCTCGTCTATTGGGGGTAATGAAGACCATGCCTGGGCAGAATCGGCTGGGTCACTACCGTCCCCAACAAGAATACTCACCGGGAACAAAGAGATCAAGGGAAATTATAGGATGAAAGGAGAGGATGGCTTGGCTCATTCCTGCCATGATCTAGGGAACATAATTGAGGCGGCTCACAACGGCCAAGGTAAAGCTGGCCAGTCTCCCAGGAATTTTCTGCATCGAAACTCATTGATCAGTCTCTAGCTATGTCCGTAAAGTCTTACTTAAGCGTGTAAGGTTCCAAATGTGACATGTATAGGCAGCTTTCAGTCTGCAGTTCTAGCCATTTGGCTACATCTAATCTTGTGTCCGTCTGTCCAGAAAATATCTCTACCTGGGTGCCTGTCCACACCTCCAACACGACGGCCTCCCTTCACTTCACAGAATACAGCGTGTCGTCCTTCCAGACATGCAAGTCATCTGCTTGGTTGAAATCTAGGCGCTCAAACCAATTAACGTGTCGAGTCTTCCAAAATGTCTGTGCCACAGCTAAATTTCAAACGCTTCTAAACCTGGAAGTGAAGAGAGCCTCCTCGCTGGTCCCACCAATCGCACGATCTCCCACCCCAGTCCATCTTAAGCAGTCTCGATGGGCCAGGACTTACATGCAAGTAACGTGTGAATTCTGCAAAGTTCCCCTGGAGCTGAGAACGCCTTGGTCTGGTTCTTACAGATACACACTTTTTGTATGATACAGCTTCTTTCCGTAAGCCGGTGACTTCATCTTGTACTCAAATACAGAATCTATGGTAGCCCTGGAAGAAAACTCGCTATGTTGGACTCTCCAAGAGATAACATTCCTCTGTGTTGTACTTTATTGGAGAATAAAGAGCTTTGTCAAGGATAATCTGAGCAGTGCACAATTTTACCTGACGCCCTGAATTAAGAACATGAGTCATCCCTCTGTGGAAATGAAGACCCCACTGTGAACTTGGCGAAGCACACCCTCGGGCACGGTTTTCTGCCTCGGAGCATTCGAATGGACCAGCAGAGAACAACTTTCCCAACCCTTCTCTTCAAAAATGGTGATTTCGGGGCTCCTGGGTGGCTCAGTCGGTTAAGCGGCCGACTTCAGCTCAGGTCATGATCTCACGGTCTGTAAGTTCAAGCCCCGCGTTGGGCTCTGTGCTGATGGCTCAGAGCCTGGAGCCTGCTTCAGATTCTGTGTCTCCGTCTCTGCCCTTCCCTTGCTCACTGTACGTCACTCAAAAATAAAATAAAATAAAATAAAACGCTAAAAAAATGGTGATTTCCTCAGCTTCTCTGCTTAAACTTTGCTTCCTTGTCACATGACTCCATGACTTGGCTCATTCTGTTCCCTCCACCTAGAATGTTCTTCTCTTACCTAACCTGTCCTCACATGTATAACTCATCTATTTTAAGTATTTCCAATACTCTCTTAACCATAAAGCCTTTGTTCCCTCTTCTTTTGGTTTAACGTTGGTGGGATTCCGGACGTCTCCAGAGAACCACACTCTGCTCCCATTAGGAGCATTTCTGTTCAATTTCCACATGAGCTGAAATCAGTCTATGAAGGGGATGTTGAGGTGAGTAGATTGTTGGGTGAGACGCAAAGGGGAAGGGCTGATTGAGCAGGTGCGGATCGCAGAAGCGAGGATAAGGGAGGTAGAGGAAGCACTGAAACTAGACCCGCAGCCACAAAATCCAAAGGAAGCACAAGACACAGAAACAAGAAATAGCCAATAAGACTTAGAGTTGGCTGAGCCCAAGAATGGGACAGAAAACAAGGGGACAAGGAAGGATAGAAAGCAAAAAATATTCTGAAACCATTTCTTAAGGTTGGCCATGAGATTTTTTATTTGTTTCTGATGTTGCAGAAATGAGTAGGTTACCCTGTTCTACAGGCAAGGTCAAGGTGGAAAGTCTTCTTTTTCTTAATGTTCTAAAACCGTGTAAGCCTTGTACGAGTGAAAACTCTGAGTCTTTCGGGTGTACATATGTATAAATGTTGTGATGCCTTACTAGCACTGCTACTTTATAAGAATTTATAGATAAACTCCACATTGTTGAATAACTGGCATATTTTACGAAGATATCTCTCTACGTTGCATACATTTCTCTTTTTCCTACAGACTTGGGTCTAAGAAATCTCCCATTTTTCTAGGTGGATCACAGTGGGTCACAAATGCCTATGTTTCACTATAACAAGATAACAAGATGAAAATAAGATAAATGTGAGAAATCATATTTTAAAGGTATTTGAGAACCGTGAGCACACGAGCGATGGAATGAACCACATCCCAGAGGGTGAGGGAACTGCCCTCGGTGATTTGATACAGGCTCTCTTCTTCTCTAGGCGCAACGGAGGGCAGGCCAGTGTGGAGGACTACGTTGCCGTAGAGAAACCACTAAAAGAAATAGAAGGAGTTTGAAGTTGACACAGGACTGAAAATTCTTTACTTTACCACCAGCAGACCTCACCAGGAGCAGGGCATTGATGGAGCACTCAGACATTACCCCCTTGGAAGTGGCACTATCAGCCCTGGAGCAACAGCCCCTCTGGCCACAGCGCGGCAAGACCTCAGAAAGATCCATCTGGCTTCGGACTGAACCATGCCCCAGAAGCAAACTCAGTACTATTGAAAGGAATACAATGTAATTCGGCAATCAAAAAGAAAAAGAATCACAATATCTGGCACTGAATAAATAATGCCCAGACATACAAAGAAACAGGAAAATATGACTACCGATTAGGAGTAGGAAAATATGACTAGGAGAATGATTAAAAAATCAGAATTATAGATACGATGGAACTAGAAATCAAAGGACTTTGAAAGAGCTATGAAAACTATGCTCTTAAAAGTTTTTAAAAAGTATATATCATATATATGATAGATATGATAGATTTGATAAATATATATGATAGATTTGATAAGTATATATGATAGATACGATAGATTTGATAAATATATATATATGATAGATATGATAGAAAGCAATAGAATATCCCCAAAGACATATGGAACTACCGTGTATGGAAAAAACTATCTGAAAGAAAAATACCCTAGGTTGAGCATGTGTATGTGTGTGTATAAAGTGTGTAATATAAATCATATATATTTCTATACAAATCTATGTAATATTATATAAACGTATAAAATATACATCTTTTTTCTAAATTTGATGAGGACCATGAATCCGCTGATACAACAAGGTTTATAAATCCCTCCCCCCAAAATCAACCTAAAGAAAACCACAGCACAGAACATCATAATCGAAATTCTGGAAAGAGTAATAGAGAGAACACAGTAAAAGCAGCCAGAGAAGGAAAAAGGCTCCATTGCACAAACAGGGGCAAACATAAAGGAAATGGAAAATTTCCTTCAGTCACATCGCACACCAGACACGGTTAAGACATCTTTTGGTATTAAAAGGAAAAAAAAAAAAAAAAAAGGACTGTCAACTGAAAATTCTTTACCTAGTAAAAATAGCTTTCATGAATAAAAGAGAAATAAGGACTGATCAGATAAGCAGAAGCTGGAGACCCTAGGAGCAGCGGACACGCACGACCAAAGTACTGAAATAATTTCCTCCGGCGGAAGGAGAAGGATCGCAGGCGGAAGTTTCAATTTGTAGAAAGTGATGAAGGACACAGCAACGACAAACATATCTCTAAGTATATAAGACACTCGCTCTTATATTTTAATAGATGTAAAAGATAATGAAGCGTTCCCCCCAAAATAACCACAGTGCATTGTGGGTTTATAACCATGCGTAAGATTAAAGTGTGTGATGAAAGCAGCATGAGGGATGGAGGCTGTGCGGAGCGTGTTACGGGATCAATCACTCTGCGCTATTGGACACTCAGAGCACGCCTTACCGCGCAACGGCGGAATATACATTCTTTCCAGATTGCCCATCTTACATTCACTAAGATGGACCGTCTTCTCAGAAAGTAAAACAAAACAAAAGAAGTTTTAAGAAGAATCGAAAAGGCAAAGTGTATCCTCTGACCCTAATGTAATTAAACCAGAAATAAATAACAGAGAGATAGCTGGAAAAATCCATACATGTTTAGAAATTAAACAGCACACAGTGGTATGAATGTGGCTCCAAGAAGAAGTCACGAGAGAAATTAGAAAATATTTTAAACTGAATAAAAAGGAAAAAAAGCAAAATTCTTAGAAAAAAAGAAACGCCTAAAATCCCTGCCTTCCGCTTCGACCCTAAAGATCTTAGAGGCAACAACAAAAAGAGGTTTCGCCCAACATAAACAGAAGAAAGAAGAAAATGAAGAGAAGAGCAGGAATCAATAAAATAGGAAACGTAAATAAGTAGAAACAACTTAATGGAATAAAATTTAATTATTTGAAAATATCAATAAAATTGTGATAAACCCTTGACCCAAGTGAAAAGAAAAGCAAGAGTGGAAACAAATCACTAATATTGGAAATGAACGGAGGAATGTCCTTATAGATGCAAGAGAAAAATACAAGGATGGTAGGGAATATTAAGACTAAATTTATGCCTATTAATATGAACTAAGAAGAAATGAAAAAAGACAAAAGTTCCTCAAAACAAGAATACATGAATAGCCATATGATAATTAAAGAAATTGAATATGTATTTTAAAAACTTTCCATGGGGGGGGAAAAATAACATGTTCGGATGGTTAGAGTAGTGAATTACATAAAACATTAAAGTGGGAATAAAAGAAATCTTAAAGAAACTTCCAGAAAATAAAATAGATGGAAATGTCCCCAGCTCATTTTATGAAGCTCACATGACCAGGACACCAAACAGGCACAGATATTACAAGAAAATAAAACCACATACTAAAATTCTTACCAAAACTTTTAGCCAAATATTCCTGAAATAAATAAAAAAGATAATACTTTATAACTGAGTGGGGCTCACCTGAGGGAGGCCATGAGGTTTTGACCTTTGGACATTGATTAATGTCATCAACTATGTTAACAGACTAAAAAATATTTTAAGAAAAAAATCTTATACAATGATCACCTCAATAAATACAGAAAAGAATTTGACAAAATTCAACATCCATTTATGATTTTTAAAAAAGAAGCTCACAGAAAAATAAAAACAAGAGAATTTCCTCATATTGTTAAAAAAAAAAAACTCAGAAGACATAGAATAGAGGGAAATTTCCTCAGCTTCGCAAAAACAGCATCTATGAAAACCTATGACAAACATCATACTTCTTGGTGGAAGAGTATATTTTTTGTCATAGGTGAAATGAGACAAAACCTTTTGTTCTCATCATATCTTATTCAGTACTGCACTGAAGCTTCTCCAGAAGCTAGTCAGTCAATAAGGCAAGAAAAAGAAATAAATGCATACAGATAAGAAAGTAAGAAATAAAACTGTCTTCACAGACACTATCATTATTTTTGTAATATTCCTAAGGAATCTACAAAAAAAAAATTAGTTTCTTAATCTCTAAGGGGCAGAAATAGTTCCAAACAGAGAGGAAGGCAAACCATAAGAGACTTTTAAACACAGAGAACAAACTGAGGATTGATTGGGGGCGGGGAAGGGGAAAGTGGGTGATGGGCGCTGAGGAGGGCACTCGTTGGGACGAGTACTGGGTGTTGTAAGTAAGCGATGAATCACGGGAATCTACCCCCGAAGCCAAGAGTACACTGTATACACTGTGCGTTAGCTACCTAGACAGTAAATTATATATTAAAAAAAAAACTGTTAGAATTAATATGTGAGTTTATTGAGGTCTTAGGAAAAAAGATCAATATTTTAAAATAAATCATATTTTTATATAAAAGTAGTAAACATTTAGAAATTAGAAATTTTGAAAGTACCATTTCCTGTAACATAAAAGTATGACATTCTTAAGGGGAATTTAACAAAATAAGTGCAAAACACAATGAGTTGATCTATATTGTAATACAATCCCAATAAAAATCTCAGCAAACTCTGAACAATCAGCAACAAGCTGATTTTAAAATTTATGTAGGAAGCAAAAGATCTAGAATAAGCCAATCAATATTGAAAACTCAAAACAAATTTAGAGGACTTAGAATACATAACTTCAAGTATTATTATGAAGTTAGTAATTGAGATAATGCAATAGTGACATAGGGAGACATGAAGCAATAGAACATAGAAAAGAGTCCAGAAATAATTTACATATATCTGATCAGTTTTTGACAAAGATGCCAGTGTAATTCATTGGAGAAATGACATTCGCTTCAACAGATGGTCTTAGAAAAATTGGATAGCCATGTGGGAAAAACGAGTATCATCTCCTCAAAACATTCGCAAAATTAATCAGACATGAATAATGTACCTAAATATAAGAACTAAACTATGTAACTTTTAGAAGAAAGCATAGAAAAAAAAAATCTTTAGGACTTTGGGTTGAGCAAACAAAAACTATAAACGAAAAAAACTCATCAAAATCAAACCTTTTTAAATTTAATTTAATTTAACGTAATTTAATTTTTTAATTTTTTTTTACGTTTATTTATTTTTTGAGAGACATAGAGACAAAGCATGAGCAGGGGAAAGGCAGAGAGAGAGGGAGACATAGATTCTGAGGCAGGCTCCAGGCTCTGAGCCCGACTCGGGGCTTGAACTCACAGACTGGGAGATCATGACCTGAGCTGAAGTCGGCCGCTTAACCGACTGAGACACCCAGGTGCCCCCCCCTTTTTTTTTTTGCTTTTAGAAAGGCACGTGTCAGATACTAGAAAAAAATTTCAAGATGTACCTCTGATAAAAGACTTGTGCTCAGAATATATTTAAAACACCTTACATTATTATAAAAATGAAACAAATTATTTTTAAAAAATTTTATTTATTCGGGGCACCTGCGTGGCTCACTCGGTTAAGTGTCCCACTCTCAGTTTTGACTCAGGTCATGGTCTCATGGTTCCTGAGTTCGAGCCCCACATCAGGCTTCACACTGCAGGACCTTCTTGGGATTCTATCTCTTCCTGTCTCTCTCCTCCTCCCCTGCACTCTCTCTCTTGAATAACTTAAAAAAATTTTTAAATTAATTTATTCATTCTTGAGAGGGGGGAGAAGCAGACAGAGGGAGAGACAGAGAATCCCAAGCAGGATCTGCACTGTCAGCTCAGAGCCCAATGCAAGGCTCAAACTCACAAACTGTGAGATCATGACTTGAGCTGAAATCAAGAGTCAGACACTTAACCGATGGAGCCCCCCACGTGCGGCAAAACAAATTAATTTTTTTTTAATTTTTTTTAACATTGATTTATTTTTGAGAGACAGAGCGTGAGCAAGGGAAGGGCAGAGAGAGAGAGAGAGAGGCAGACGCAGAATCTGAAGCAGGCTCCAGGCTCTGAGCCATCAGGACAGAGCCCAACGCGGGTCTCATATTCACAGACTGTGAGATCATGACCTGAGCCGAAGTCAGCGGCTTAACCAACTGAGCCACCGAGGCGCCCCTAAATTAATTTTTAAAAGGGCGCCATTTTGAATAGATACAACATCAAAAAAATATATAAGATGTTCAATATCATCAGTTATTTAAAAAATGCCACTAAAACCACATGTGGATACTGCGTTTAATTCTTTAGAACGAGTAAAAAGCTGCTGTGGTTCTCATGGATTTCTGGCAGAGATGCAAAATGGTACACCCCCTTGGGAAAACAGTGTTCTCTTCTTTAGAAAATTTGACGTTAACATCTACCCCATGGCCAAGCAATACCACTTCAAAGCATTTATTCAAGAGAAACAAAGGCATATGTCCACAAAGTTATTTATTCATGAACGTTCATGACAACTTTATTCATAATGGCTCCAAACTGAAAACAACTCAAATGCTATTTACCTGGCGAATTGATGAACAGATTGGGGTATACCCACAGACCAAACTACCAGCCAGTGATAAACAGGATAGAACACCATCACCCACCGCAACAGGGATGGGTCTCACTTCATGCTCCAGGAGAGAAGGCCGTAGCGAGTTCCGGACAAAACTAGGCTGAGAAAAAGTCGGCCACTGGCGGTCAAAGGCTGGGAGGAACGAAGGAGGTTCACTGACAGAAAGGTAGAAGAATTCTGTGTGATGATTTTACTTAAAACTGGTGAATTTCATTGACTTGTATTATTCTCAACAAAGCACATTTGGATTTTCGAAAGGTGAAATACTATGTTTTTAGGCAAACACTCATCTCCAGCAGACCTAAATTATAATAAATGCAAAAAAAAAAGAAAGAAAGAAAAAAAAAACAGAAAGAAAAAGCTCTTCTTGATTAAGGAAAATGATCATAGCTGATTCTGGTACCTCAGAAGGAATACAGGGGACTGGCAGGGAAAAACAAGCATGTGAATGGAAAAGAATGTGAGTTGTTTTTTTTAAAAATTTTTTTTAATGTTTGTTTATTTTTGAGACAGAGAGAGACAGAGCATGAGTGGCGGAGGGACAGAGAGAGAGGGAGACACAGAATCTGAAGCAGACTCCAGGCTCTGAGCCATCAGCACAGAGCCCAACGCGGGGCTCGAACTCACAGACCACAAGATCATGACCTGAGCCGAAGTCGGACGCTCAACCAACTGAGCCACCCAGGCGCCCCAGAATGTGAGTGTTTTATACAAAAGTCATCATGTTTCGTGGGGGGCTGATATACGTGTAAAATACATCATAAGAGCAGAAAAGAAGAGGCATGGGTGGTAATGTTAAATTGTTGACAAATCTTTGTATTATTCAGGGTGTTAGAGAAACAAAAGCCTGATGAGGCTGGGATAACAGGGATGCACACCGAACTCTCTAGGGCACCCCTAAGAAAGGAATATAAGACTGTGTGGCTTCCAGACAAGAGAGGAGAAGAAATGAAACAGAAGTATTTGATTAATCCAAAATAACGAAAAAGCAATAAAGGGACCAACAGATAGTAAAATTAGAAAACAGTGAGACGGTAGACAGCCCCGATTACAACCATGATTACTTTCTCTAAGTTTTGATTTGAATTCCGGTTAGTTAACAGACAGTGTAATGTTAGTTTCAAGTGTACAATATAGTGATTCGACACTTCCATACAGCACCCCACTCTCATCATAAGTGCCCTCCCTAATCCCCGTCACCTATTTCACCCCTCCCCCCACCCACCTCCCCTCTGGTGACCATCAGTCTGGTCTTTAATTAAGAAAGAGTCTGTTTCTTGATTTCTCTCTCTCTCTTCCTCTTGCTCATTTGTTTTGTGCCTTAAATTCCACATATGAGTGAAATCATATGGTACTTACCTCTCTCTGAGTAGCTTATTTTGCTTAGTATTATGCTCTCTAGGTCCATCCACGTCATTGCAAATGGCAAGATTTCATTCTTTCTTATGGCCGAGTAATATTCCACTGTGTATGTACCACATCTTCTTTACCTATTCATCCGTCAGCGGACACTTCGACTGCTCCCATATCTCGCTATTGTAAATAACGCCGCTGTAAACACTGGGGTGCGTGTATCCCCTTGAATTAGTGTTCTTGTACTCTTTGGGTAAATACCTAGGAGTGCAATTGCTGGATCGTAGGGTAGATCTAGTTTTAACTTTTTGAGGAAATTCCACAATGATCACTTTTATTTTAAAATTTTGTTAACAATGATTACTTTTAATATGAATGAGCTAAATCCTATTCTTCAGAAGAAGAAAAAATGTCATCTTAAAAAAATAAAAGCCACAAGGTGCAGATATACCCAATGCATGCCAAACATAAGAGGGAAGTTGCGATGATATTGAATGATGGAAGAAGACACACCACACACATCGAGCAAAATAAAATGGCGTGGAACCGTGAGAAGAGATGGAGGAGATGTCAGGAAACACGCGCTGTTGGGGACAAACGGACGTGTGTTTCCAGATGGTGGTTTTGAGGCCGACAGGAAGATCTGGCAATGATAAATTCCTACTTTCCTGAAAGCATGGCTTCCAATTTTAACACACAAAACAACACAACTAAGGGAGAAGAAGACAAACACACCCCCCTGACTGGAATTGTAACACTCCCCGCTCTGTAACTGATACAGAAAGGAAACGACAACAAAAAAACCCCGCGAGATTTGAATATCACAGTAAGACAGCCAGGCCTGCCTCTTAGACACCCTAAGCTTAAGAATTGCAGGGGAAACATTATTTTTAAGTACACATGACACGCCCATCCTATGTTTACATGGAAATGTAAAGGATATAGAATACAGTAGAACCTGAGTGAAGGAAAATGCTAATGAATTTATGCTAGCAGAGATCAAGGCTCACCATAATGCTGCAGAAATCAAGACGAGATATCGTCCGTCCAGAGATAGAAAAGCAAGTCTAGAAACAGACACACACATATGCGAATCACTAAATGTATTTAAAAAGATAACATAAAATAAGCCACCAACGCAATTCATTGGGAGAAGGATGCTCTTCTCAGTCAGTAGTGCTAGAACCATGTTATATCCACAAGGGGAAATGCATGATCTCCTTCCTTGCACAATATACAAACATTATTCTCAAAAAACAAAAATCACGAAACCAATGGTGAGGACTAGCATAATAAAACTTCACGTAAGAACACATAGTAGATAATCTTTATGTCCTTGGGGTAGGCCAAGACTTCTTAAATAAGACACACCCAACCCTACCCCTGCACACACTATTTACAGAGGAAATAGTAATAATTTGTACTCCATTAAAATGAAGAACTTTTGTTCATCAAATGCTCATCAAAGGAAAATGGAAAGGCAAACCACAGAGCAGGATAAGACATTTACAATATAGCAAAAATTCTTAACCATAATATATATAAACACCTACAAATCAGCCCAAAAAAAGTATCAAATTTTTCAGTCAGCAAAAGACCCAAACTTTATGATGCTGACTTCACAAAGGGGAATATCCAAATGGCAAAGAAGCTACAGACCTGTCAATGCCATTACATAGCAGCAATATGCAAATTCAGCCACAATGTGATACTTACAGATACGCACCCACCAGAGTGGTTACAATAAAATTAAGACCAGGAATGCCAAGTGTTGCTGGAAATGGTGAGCATCTGGCACACTGGTGCACTCTTGGTTAGACTATAAATAGGCACAACATCTTGGTTTGGCTGTATCTTAGCAGAGGTAAACACATGTCTACCACAGAACCCACTCACAGATATACACCCAGGAGAAGTGGGTACATTTGTGCACTGAAGTCTGATGCAGCTCTATTCATAGGAGCCCCAGTGTATTCATAGAAGCCCAGCATGGAAAAAACCCAAGTGTTCATCACCAGTAGAATAAATAAATGTTGGCATATTTATGCAATAAATATAAAAAGAAAGAACTAGTGCACCAGGAATAACAGACATTGACCAAAAGACAAACACAAAGGAGAATGCATTAATGAGTCTATTTATATGACCTTGAAAAGGGTGATTAGGGTACCTGGGAGACAGGGTAACAGTGTTTTTACTGGTTGGAATATTCTCCTAAGTTTTTAGAAAGTCGTTTTTCTTGATCTGCATATGGTGTAAAACCCACTGAATTGTAAAGTTAAGATATGTGATTTTACTACGCACACACACACACACACACACACACATTTATTTCCACGCATACATATATGTGTGTGCGTATGTACTTATATATGTGGTATGTACATTTCTGTGTATTCATAGGTTTGCATACATATATTTGTCTGTGTGTGTCTAAGTTCACTTAATTTTTTTGGGCTCATTATTTTTGGCCAAAAAAATCTTTTTCTGAACTTACATTATTACATGTAAGAAAATTCCATCTGAGCATTCCTGAAAATACCTCTCCTTCCCAGATTCCTGGGAAAGCCTCAGGGGCCTCACTCCCACTAGGACTTGAAAGGACAGGTGGCCTTCCCTGTTTACAGTCCTTGGCCGTCACAGGGGGCTGATCTTTGATCAGCCCACATGGTCCCCTGAGGGCAGCAGGTCTTGCCCCTCCTCACCTAGCTTAAGCCGAGTGAGCAAATTTGCCAGAGCTTGAATTCCAGTGACAAGGGCGCCATCTCCCCTGGACCTCTAGAAGCCGCTCGCCTCTGAGGTCCGACCAGAGAGCAGAAAACCAGCCCCCACTGCCCCAGGGACCGCGACCAGTGTCCTCCCGGTAGCCTGGGGGACTTCTCAGGCTTCGCTCATTTGCAGGTGGGAGTCTTCCCACAGCCCCCGCACAATGCCCCAGCGCCCAGCACACCCACCCTGGTGCCTGTCCCCACCCTCATCCACCAACCCGGATGAAGTTTAGAGTTGAGAAAACAAAAACTAAAGTTCCTTAAGGCAACTTCCACTGCCAACACTATAGATCCCAATGGTTGGTACAAAGGAATGCAAAAGCTAACTGCCTTATTTTTTTATTTTTTCAATCAGAGCGGGGAAATATGACGACAAAACACATTTTATGACTCATTTAGCGATCCTTCCAATGTATCTCATCACAACCTTCTCTCCAGTCTTTGAGAACCAGCTTTCGGCTGAGCCTGTCTCTGTATCTTCTGGACTCATGGGGCTCGGGGGTTTGGGAGGGTAGCATCACAGACCCTCAGCCACGCTTGCATGCCACCCCTGTCATCGCCACGGTGCACAGAGGAGGGCACGCGCCTGTGAGAAAGCATTCACTGGGAATCTCAGCACTCTGAGCGTCGCCGGCCGACCCCTATTCGTTATCAACATTCCCGCGTCTCTGAAAGGTCCACCCAAGCTCGCATTGGGTCCTCCTGCCTGGTGCTGGATTCCAGCACAATCCAAGGGGAAACGAAGCTCTCCTGCAATCCACCGCGGCGCACAAACTCATGCCTCGGCCTGGCGAAGGTGCCGACACAGGGTATTATCACACCGGCCTTCGGCGGAAACGTAGATACGGTCCATTTATTAATGTTTGTCGGTGTGTTTTGGAGCGCAGAGTTCTTTGAATTCGAAATCTTTCTATGCAGTCATCTTATTATTCAATAGTCCTCATTGTTTGCCACGACTAGAGACATCAGTCCCTTTACCTCCCAGGGAAAACGAAGAAAGAAAATCCAGATTCACACACCTGGAAATATAATACACCTGGAAATATAATACGAATTGTGTTTTCCCCTTCATTATATATGCCTGAAATGGCCGTTTATCTGAACACTTCGGAACGACTGTCTACAGCATTTATGTGTGTGCCAAAAAAGGTTGCCTTTGTGCTCTTTAACCGTATTTCATTGTCTTCTTAACTGTGCGAGAGAGCCCACGAGTGATATTTTAGGCAAGTCTTCTGCAACGTTCATGTAATAAACCCTTGACTTGATCTGAAATTCCTGATAACTTATGAATCCTAAGCACGGTTTCTTGTTCTAAAGTGTTGTGTCCTTTTTTTTTTTAATGAAAAACAAGGCGTCAATGCCAAATGTCACGGGCTCTCGTTGCATTCTGTCTTATGTGGCTACTGATACTATTTTTAAAACCCACAAGAATTTGATAGGATTCCAAGAAAACATTACCTGCAGTGGAGACCTCTTCAGACCTCGGGATTGGGTAGACAGCAAGGCATAGCCAGGAACAATGACTCCCTTGGTTGTGCAGAAATGTTTTTAACAAGTGGTACACGTAAAAAATGGTAAGCAAGCATTTCATTTAGAACATTCTGCTGCTGCCACTTCTGTTTACCTCCCACAGAGGCTTGTTTTGTTATCACTTCCACTCGTTCCTCGGAAATCTCAAAATCGTGTAGCAAGACAACAGCGTGAAAGGTGCTTCACGTGTCCTCATGATCTTAAGATCCAAGTAGGACACGTAGCTTTGAAATACTGTTACCCGGGCGGAGGTAAATACAAATGTTGTGATTTGGAAAGTGCATTTCCGACTTCACTCTCCCACGTGACGGATAGAAAACTTACCAACAGGATGTCACATCTGGCTCTTGGTGCCGCCCCCGCCCCCACGCAAGCCCGTCTGTCCTCTCCTGACGATCTAGGACGCTCACGCATCGTGTCTTCTGGAAAGGCAGGTGGCCAACTTTTGTCATTACTATTTCTGGACCGAAACGTGAAGGGTGCTTCGTGTTGATGAAAAGTGTGAAAACAAGTCATCGCACTGGGCACGCTCCTGGGAACCACAGTGAGCGACCGTGCGTGCGTCGGCGTGTGTGCACGCTTGTGTGTGCGTGTCTGGAGAACGGGTGGCTGTGAGTACGGGCAAAGCCACTTCACCACTTTCTCACCCCCAGATCACTGCCTGCTGGGGCATCCCCTGTCCTTCCCATGTGTGTTAACGCGTGCCACGGTGATGGTGGTCCCCCATTTTTCAGGGCCGCCCCCTCATTCCTCACCACACCTCATTCTCTCCTTAAAGCACGTAAGGCTTCCTGCAGGCGGATCTTTATGAAATGCCAGTCATGGGAAGTTTAGATTAGCCTGTTATTCGAGGGTCTAGTTCTTACAGTCGTTTGGGGAGTTTGGGGAAAAGCATTTGTTTGGAAGCACATTTCTTACTACCGGTGATGAAAACTATCACTTTGCTTCTGTGAGCCTCAGACTCCTCATCTGTAAAATGGGAATGATTATACAAATAGCGTGTTTGCTTTTCAATTAATTTCTGTGCTGACCGAAGCTCTGCTGCTTCTTGTGTGACCGATTCTGCTGGAGGAGAAGCCATGTCCCAACACAGACGCTACAATAGAGTTTGAAAAATCCTCGCTCCTTGTCCTAGAAAAAGAGGTGAAGATTATCAATCACACTTCGGAGAGAAAGAATTTGTCCCTACAATATGACTTTTCTCACTCGTTCTTAGAATTTCAACTCCCCCTGTGGGGTGCTCACACAGCACATCCTGCCTGCCGTTCCTGCATCTGAACGCAGTCACTGTCTGCTCTTCCTTCCACTCCCCGGCCGTCCCCCTGCCTCGTCTACTCAAGAAGGATGAAACCAGATTGACGCCTGCACCTGCTGGGAGCTCGTCTCCTCTCTCCCCCATTGTTTCCTGGGAGGCGACTGTGTGCGATTTCGAACACTGGGATCTGTCTTGGCCTTCTCACTTCCTAACTCCAGACTTCCTGTGTCTGTCGGTTAGTCAGTCAGAAGCCTGTCTGTGCTCCCCATTCTGGGGGACACATCCCTGCTCCAGGCATTCTTCACGTACGTGACGTCCCACAGAACCTTCCTGTCCAGGCTGCTGGCTGTGGTCGCACTCCCGTCAAAAGTTTCGAGATATGGTGGAACATATTTTGGCATGACAACCAGTCCCAGTTGGCCCCTGATATTGACTTGGCTGTGCTCCTTGCTTTTAGGGTCACGGGCTCACAGCTTCACCTTTTCTCCCCATACAAGCACTCTCGGTCAGGAGGACCGCTTTCTGCTTGTATCTTGACACCCCCTCCCCTCTGCCAGCTTAGTTTAAACTAGTCCTCTTATTTCAGTGTTGGTGCTGGACATCAGCGTCCATTCCTGAGTATGAATCGGCTATTACACAGCTAAAACATCAGTCTAATCAGAATGTGAATAAATTCAGTAAAAAAATATCTATAACAGCATGACCTTCCGATGTCAGAGAGCTGAAGTTAATGAGCCGTGGGATAGATGTTTAGTTAAGAAAGGGCTACAGCCAAGCGTCCATCAATGGATGAATGGATAAAGAAGATATGGTATGTATATATATATACATCTATACATATACACACACACACACACATATATATACAATGGAATACTTCTCGGCAATCAAAAATAATGAAATCTTGTCATTTGCAACTACGTGGATGGAACTAGAGGGTATTATGCTAAGAGAAATTAGTCAGAGAAAGACAAATATCATATGACTTCACTCATGTGAGGAATTTAAGATTCAAAACAGATGAACATAAGGGAAGCAAAAATAATATAAAAGCAAGGAGGGGGACAAAACATAAGAGACTCTTAAATATAGAGAACAAATTGAGGGTTCCTGGAGGGCTTGTGGGTGGGGGGTGGTCTCAACGGGTAAGGGGCATCAAGGAAGACACTTGTTGGGATGAGCACTGGGTGTTATATGTAGGGGATGAATCACTGGAATCTACTCCTGAAATCATCATTGCACGGTATGCTAACGCACTCGGATGTAAATAAATAAAAACGAACCTAATTTTTATTTGCACCTGTAACAGTTTCTGTAGAAATATAATAATAAAGAAAATTTCAGTCTTGTCAAAAAAAAAAAAAGAAAAAGGGCTACAGCATGTTCGTAGGGTAGAGATCGGAGTGGTCCAAGTTCCCGCAGTCCTATAAGGTGGTAAGATCCCACTGGAAACCTGAAGTCTCTTCTCCACGGACTCACGAGGACAGGGGGCAAGGCACGTAGCCCAGCTCGAACACCGAGTTTTGGCCTGTTAATATAAAGCTTCCAGGCTAGAGCTAATCTCCAAGGGGTTTTCCATTGACTTATGATGATCAAAAGCTTGGGTCTGTAATTCTGCCTCCTCAAACTCAGGAGACGTTTGCAATGACACCTCGTTCCCACTGGGGTTAAAGATATTCCCTCGGCATGAAAATAACAGAAAGTTTCCCGCGAGACCCACACAAGAGTTCCGGCGCTTTGGCTGCACACGTACCCCCCAAGGCTGTCCCTTGCCTTCCCGAAAATAGCACACGCTGCTCCTCAGACTGCAACCCTCTGCTTGAAATGCAAGGAGAACGGGCCACCGGGGGCGGCTCAGTCAGTTAAGCACCTGACTGGATTTCAGCTCAGGTCACGATCTCACCGTTTGTGAGTTCGAGCCCTGTGTCTGGCTCCGTGCTGACAGCTCAAAGCCTGCTTCGGATTCTGTCTCCCTCTCTCTTTCTCTCTCCCCTCCCCTGCTCATTCTCTCTCTCTTTCTCAAAATACATACTTAAAAAAAGAAATGCAAGAAGAACGAGAATGACGTCGGTAGTCCGCAGCCCTGTGCTGACGCCGACAGGGACACACGCCAAGATACTGGATCTGCTTGTGGAAGGAGGCCCGTGGGGCAGAGAGCGACTTACAAGGCGTGTTTACGAAATGTGTCGTCCTCAGGCAAACGCGAACGCAGCTGGTGGCTTCTGAAGCACGAGAGAGGCTGAGCGTCCGGGGAAGCACACTAGGTCCACCTGCAGCCCCGGCCGCAGCCGTCGTGTCCTTCCCCAAGACTGAGCGTTGCTCGGTTCGGCCCACGGCCATGACCTCCCCACAAGACTCAGATTAAACGGTGCAGCTCCCGACGAGCCCCGTACAGGCGAACTCTCCTATCACGTCTCCACGCTTCCGGGGCAGGAGTCACGTTAGCCTGTGCGGCCCACCCTCACCCGCACACGCACGCACGCACACGTGACGCGCACACACACACAGATGTGGGCACGCGGCCCTTCTCCCAGAGCGCCGGCCCTCCGCCTCCCTCCGGGTTTTGGGTTTCCTGTGCCGCGATCGGGGCAGGGATCTGGTTCTAGGAACCGTAGGGAGTTGGAATGAAATCATCCCGAGGCAGGCCCAGGTCTCCGCCCAGCATTGTGGCTCAAGCAACTTCTGTAAGACGCTGGACTCAAGCGCAAGAAAACCAGCGGGAAAGGAGGAGCTAGAACAGAGAGAGTGTTTGCAGTTCCGCCTTTTCTGCTTCCACGGAGACTTCGCATCGCCATTCCCTGGTAGCTGGGTGTAAAGAATGATGATTAAAGGGTATTTTTCACAAAAAGATCGCGGTAGTCCTGGCAGTCTTACTCAGACTGATGCAATCCCTTCTGGAAGTTTCTCTGCCTCCACGTTTTCTTGATTTCCGGACTGTTCATTTCGGTGCGACATGTCACTTTCTCAGCTCACGCGCCAGAGGACGCGCATGGGGGGACGCCGAGTGCTCCTCCGAGAAGAAACTCCAGATTCTGTTTTCTTAGTTTCTCTACAAAGGAAGGAAACGTATAAGCTAACATGGTATTTCATTTTACTTTTATTACCTTATAAACCTGAAACCAAAATTTGGAGAGAGCTACTGTTTACCTTTCTCCCACTATTCTGCTCACTGGCGAGCCCACCTTAGTTGCTGAGGAGGCTGAGCTGCCGGTTTTTACTCATCCTGGGGTTGGGGCCATTGTACACAATCTGGCTGTGAAGTATAGAGATAACTGCAAAGAAATAGCATCCTGATATTATTTAAAATCACTATTTAAACACACTGTTTGCTGTGTTTCCAATGCGTTTCATTCACTCACTCATTCAGCCAGTCGATCCCTCAGCAGAATTTGTTGATCGCTCATTTTGTGCCGGGCCCCCCATGACAGCATCGGGGATATGGTGCCTTGGGGTACTTCCAACCACCAATGGCACCCGCACCCTGATGACAATTAGGGACATCCAGGGACAGTTAGGGATCACTCGGGCCCTGGGTAAGCGGTGTGAGTCAGCGCTGTGATTTCATACATCCTTCTTTTATCTCCCAGACACACAGGCACACACGGACACCACGTAGACACACGTGCATGCAAAGGCACACACAGACACACAGTCACACATGCACAAACACACACATAGGCACATACACACATATGCAAACACACATGGACACACACACACACACACACACACACACACACACACACACACCCTTCTGTCCTAGTGCTCAGACTATCCCTTTATCCATTTTAAGTCAGAAAGTTGTTTCGTTCCCAGGACACCTGGGTGGCTCAGTCGGTTAAGCGTCTGACTCTTGATCTTGGCTCAGGTCATGATCTCACGGTTTGTGAGTCTGAGCCCGGGGTCAGGCTCTGTGCTGACAGCATGGGGCCTGCTTGGGATTCTCTCTCTCCCTCTCTCTCTCTGTCCCTACCCTGTTCACTCTCTCACTCAAAATAAATAAATAAACCTAAAAAAGAGAAAGGTTTTTGTTGTTGTTGTTGTTCCCAGTAAAAAATACCCTCAAAGGACGAAAAACCTGCCCGGATGACGGGCTGCGGGACGCAGGCGATCCCGAGAGGAGAACCGGAAACCGGAAGTGCTCTTCGCAACCACGGCGGTGACGTAAAGTGGGAAGCGCCCCCGGAGACACCAGGGAGGGGCCGGCTCCAGTCTGGGAGCGCGAAGTCTGTCTTGCTGGTGACAGAACCGTCACTCCCGGTATTTCGCCCCTCACTTCCTTTTAACGCATAAAAGCGCCAGCCTGGGTGCCGAGGCGGAGCCTGGGACAGCCCGCTCTCTCCTCCGACGGTCGGTGACGTTCTCCGCTGACAGGAGGCCAGCGAGCAGGGTCCCAGCGCCAGCGGGAAAGCTCGAATGTTACCGACGCCTGGCAGAATCCACTCGCGGCATGAGAAATTATACCGGCGAGAGTTGTGTTTTGATGATAAGTAACGGTATGATTTCATCCAGTGGGGGCAGGGGAAACCCCACTCTAGGAAATGCTAGAAATGAGAAAATTTAAATGATGTGAACATCGTAGTACGAAGCCTGTGTGTCCGCCTGGCAGAGACGCAGCCTTCCCGGAGCCTAGGGGTCCCGCTGCGCCCCTGACTGCTCGTCCTCGTTGCTTCTCAGCTGGAAAATGCACGGCTTTGGACGCTAATTCAACCCTGAATTCAGACGGAACGTCTCTCACAGGAAACCTGGAGAATTAGCGTGATTTCCAGGGCGTGCCAAAATTTAAAACCCAATACGAAGCGTTAATTACAAGCCTCAGTTTCACACCGGAGGTATGAACAACCAGGCTGTAAGTGCCAGTGTTTGCAGCTTGGGACCATTCAGATCAAGGGTAACTTTAAACTACCATATCCTTACACCCTTTGACGTTTTTGTTTTGTTTTGTTTTGTTTTTTTAATGCGTGTTTAGTTTTGAGAGAGAAGGTGTGAGCGGAGGAGGAGCAGAGAGAGAGGGGGACAGAGGATCCGAAGCAGCTCTGCACCGACAGCAGCGAGCCTGATGAGAGGCTCGAACTCATGAGCCATGAGATCTCGACTTGAGTGGAAGTCTGACGCTCAACCAACGGAGCCACCCAGGCGCCCCTCAACTACCGTATCCTCCAGATGGATTGCTTTGGTCCTATTCCTTCAGATTCTCAGACGTGGCCATTCGACCCCCTAGTGACACAAAAGCCGTAAATAATCCCCGCCTGACCACGTCCTCAGCCCTAGGCTGACATCATGAGGCAGGGGACAAACCTGCGGCCGCAGAAGCAACTATTTTCTCAGGCTGCTGGGACTACAGAGATCGGACTCAATCCTGCCGTGAGCCAGACGGTGCGTAGCCAGAACACTGCCGACACTTAACAGAGCAGGTAGCCGCTGCCCCCTCGGCGCGTGCTAGCGCCAGAGGACCGGAGCCTTCACTGGCCCAGAAGCATCAAGACGATCAGTGGGCGAGTCTGCCCGTGATAAGAGCTGACACAGGGGAAGGTTCTCAATATTCTGAACCAGGTTCTTCAGAATGTTCAGTGTGGAATAACCATATGAGGGGCGCCTGGGCTGGCCCAGCAGGTTAAGTGTCAGACTTGGGCTCAAGGCATGATTTCACAATTCATGGGTTCGAGCCCCGAGTCGGGCTCCGTGCAGTGCAGAGCCTGCTTGGGATTCTCGCCCTCTCCTCTCTCTCTGCTCCTCCCCTCCTCTCAAAATAAAAAAACAACTTTATAAAACAAAAAAAAAAGAAGAAGAACCGTCCGATTCAGGACTTGTATTGTAGGCAAACACCAAAACGAACCGAAGACAGAGAGTCGAACGCTTGCTCTCTTGTGGACAAACGTTCACGGCAGCATCATTCACAGTGGCCCAAATGAGGAAACAACCCACGTGCCGGTCAATGACGAGGGACTGAACTAAACTGCGGTCTATCCGCATGGCGAGATTGTATACAGCCATAAAAAGGAACGCGGTCCCGGGACGCGCTACGGTGCGGCTGAGCCCCGACAGCACCACGCTCAACGGAGGTAGCCAGACACGGAGGGCTGCATCGTATGATCCCGTTCACACAACACGGCCGATACGGACACATCCTAGAAACAGAGGGGATGGGTAGTTGCCCGGGGGTCGGGGGAGGGGAAATGAGGAGACACCGCTCGATGGGTAGGCAGCTTTACTTGGGGAAGATGGAAAATGTTTTGGAACTTCAGTCGGGTGGTGTTTACACAACATTGTGAATGGAGTAAAGGCCGCATTCGCTTGTAAGCGGTCACTTCTATGCGCATCCTACCTCCCTTAAGAGAAAGAAATACATTGCAAGTGTAGACCGTGCGCCCGTAAAGTGGATAGAGCCAGCGAGGGCAGCTCCCGACCTCCGCCACAAAGTCCTGGCACAGAAGCCGCGTGTGTCGCCGTCCGGCCGGCCACAGCGCCCTGCTGGTGCTGACGCACGTCTCTGTCTTCAGCTTCCCGTGTGTTTCGTGGGATCCGCAAGCCGAGCAAACGTCAGCACTGGCTTCACACGACCGTCCGCGGACAGCACGCGACACAGGCTCGCCGGGAAAGCGCCGGGCCCCAGCTCGCTCGGCAGCGCGGACGTGACGCCAGCCTGCAGGAGGACACGTCCCTCCGTGGGGGGAAGCAGAGATGGCAGCCGCGTCTCCAGCCGATGCTGCATGAGGACCCGCAGAGACCGCCGGAAGCAGAGTGGGCCAAGGCCAAGACGGAGCCGACAAACAGCACAGGACGCGCCGACCCGCAAGTTCAAAGACGCGGCGAGCAGAGACGGCTGGACGAGCGGCACTCCCGGACGTGACCACTGCTTGCAAAGAAAGGTCAGGCTGACACCGAGGGACGGATGGACTTCTTGATCCCGCAGGCGGTCCGGGCAGAGGCGCGGCCTGTCCTGGCCCCAGCGCGCACGCCCTGGTGCCCGGCCACTCCGGGGCTCCGAGTCACGAGCAGCTGCCGTGCTCCCTCACGTCTGGACTGACGGCCCAGTCAGCGCGGGCCCGGCGCCCCCGAAGCCGAGAGGGAGCGGGGCCCGGCCTTCCCTGGACAGGAGCGCAGAGGCGACACCCCCGAGACGGGGCGGGGGGACGGGGTGCGAGTGAAGGCGGGGAGGGCAGAGCCCCGTGCCCTGCGCCCAGCAGCCGCGGTGCCCTGCCTCAGCTTCTGACGGCTCGTGCCTCGTCCTCCAACAATCCGGGCTGCCCTCCCGCCACAGGCACGAGGCCGGTCCCTCACTCGTCCGTCCGTCCGTGGGCCCCAGCGGCCGGACCCTGTCAGATCCCGCCTGGGTCGGTTTCCTTTCCTGTCCTTAGGGGGGCGTGGTGCCAGCCCCTCCCTCCCTTTCATGGTCAC
>PITB01013630.1:0-48634 GCA_004024585.1 Paradoxurus hermaphroditus | reverse complement strand
ACAATTGTTAGCTCTTCCTGCTGGATGGTCCCTGAGACTATTATATAATGTCCTTCTTCATCTCTTATTACATCGTTCATTTTAAAGTCTAATTTGTCTGATATAAGTGTGGCTACTCCGGCTTTCTTCTGCCTTCCAGTAGCATGGTAGATAGTTCTCCATCCCCTCACTTTCAATCTGAAGGTGTCTTCAGGTTTAATATGAGTTTCTTGAAGACAGCAAATAGATGGGTCTTGTTTTTTAATCCATTCTGTTATCCTGTGTCTTTTGATTGGCGCATTTAGTCCATTTACATTCAGTGTTAATATTGAAAAATATGGGCTTACAGTCACTGTATTATCTGTAAGTTTCATGCTCGTAAGGCTGTCTCTGGCAGTCCGTGTTCTTTGCAACCTTTTCTTCATAGAGTGCCCCTCAGGATCTCTTGTAATGCTGGCTTATTTGTGATAAATTCTTTCAGTTTTTGTTTGTTGGGAAAAACCTTGATCTCTCCTTCTATTCTGAATGACAGGCTAGCCGGATACAGAATTCTTGGTAGCATGTCCTTCTTGCTCATCACATTGAAGATATCCTGCCATTCCTTTCTGGCTTGCCAAGTTTCTGTAGATAAGTCTGCTACTACCCTTATATGTCTCCCTTTGTATGTTAGGGTTCTTTTGTCCCTAGCTGCTTTCAGGATTCTCTCCCTATCTTTGTATTTTGCCAGTTTCACTATGATGTGCCGTGCAGAAGGTCTATTCAAGTTACATCTGAGGGGAGTTCTCTGTGCCTCTTGGATTTCCATGCCCATTTCCTTCCTCATGTTGGGGAAGTTCTCAGCAATGATTTGTTCAAGTACCCCTTCGACTCCTTTCTCTCTCTCTTCTTCCTCTGGAACTCCTATGATATGGATATTGTTTCTTTTGAGTGCATCGCCCAGCTCTCGAATTCTCCTTTCCTGTTCCTGGATCAGCTTCTCTCTCTTTTTATCTGCTTCCTTTTTTTCAATGATTTTGTCTTCTAATGCACTAACTCTTTCCTCTACCTCTTCAATCCGTGCTGTGGCTGCTTCCAGTTTCCCTTGTATTTCTTCCAATGTCTTCTTTAATTCTTCCTGACCGTTTTTAAGGTCCTTGAACTCTGCCGCGCGGGACCCCTTGCATTCATCTAAGCTTTTTTCAAGCCCAGCAATTAGTTTTATGGTTATCATTCTATATTCATGTTCTGTTATGTTGCTTATATCTGTTTTCATTAATTCTTGAGCTGTCACTGCTTCTTGTAGATTCTTTTGAGAAGAATTATTCCGTCTCGTCATTTTGGCTAGATGTGTTTTGGGTTGTTTCTTGAATTTGCCCTGGAGTTACTCCACCCAGTGGTCTGAACTTGGCCTATGTAGCTCCCGCTGAGAGGTGTCACTCTTCAGCGGATGGGCATGGCTTAGTGTAGGCGGGTAGTCTTCACTGAGGCAGGGATGGCTCTGGGAGTGACTTCCTGGGGCTGGTGCTTGTGGGCCCGTAAGACAACAATGGCGTCCCATCAGTCCTTTGTTCCCAGTCCCGGGGCTTCCACTAGCCCCCTTGTTTCTGTCCTTACTCCGCTATGGCCACCGGTGCAGTGCGGTCCACTGGAAGGTGGGTGCCTGCCTGCCTGCCACCCCCCAACCTTCTGCAAATGTGTCAGGGTTAGAGGTGCTCCGCGGGCGACTTGGGCCCCCCCCCGGCAGCCGATCGCCTGGCCGGGGCGACTTGTGAGCACTCCCCACTTGGGCAACAGCGGTGGCGGCAGTCCTATCGATTGTTCGCACCCCACGGGGCCCTCGGCAGCGACTAGCGCCCAATCCCGGCTCAGGTGGTCCAGCGACGCAGCGGTCCCAGCGGTTTTTCGCTCTGGGGGCCGGAGGCGGCAACGGGCGCCTGGCGCACACTCCCCGCTCGGGGGATAGCAGTGGCTGCAATCCTGCAGTTGGTCTCTCCCCATGTTCCTGGCCGCTGAGCAACTCTGGGCTGGGGAGGCTGACTGTGCCTCCGTCTGCGGTCCCGCACAAGGAGAGTTCTGCTGGGTTCTGCTGTTAGACACAGAGCTTCTCCTCCTAAGCCCTGTCTTTAGGGGCTAGATGGTGGTGGTCTCCCCCTCTCTGGCCCTCTCCTTCAGATGTTCAAGAAGCCCTTCTAAATGGCATAAAGAAAGGGCAGAGGGGGAAGGCCATAAATATGAGTAAAACATCAGAAGTGCTCCAAGGGCTCAAGGAAAGCCCGAGTCAATTTTATGAGAGATTATGTGAGCCATTTAGTCTCTACACTCCCTTTGATCCAAAAGCACCTGCCAACCAGCAGATGATTAATGCAGCTTTCATAGGTCAGGCCCAGGGAGGCATTCCGCACAAGCTGCAAAAACTAGAAGGTTTCACTGGCATGAATATCAGTCAGTTGCTAGAAATAGCAACCCAGGTGTTTGTTAACTGTGACCAGGTGGCACGGAAGGAAGAACACAGAAAGATGCAACAACAGGCAGACTTGTTAGCTGCCGCCTTGGTGGAGCAGTTGAGATTCCCCCAGAAGAGTGCCCCACAGGGAAAGGGTCAAGGCCAGAAAGGGGAACAGTGGGAGGAGGGTCTCACCCTAAATCAAAAATAGGACCAGTGTGCTATATGCTGTCAGGAGGGCCACTGGAGAAGTGAATGCCTCTAGCAACCACACAATTCTCATCAAGATCCCAAGCAGAAGAAAAGAGGCCGTGTGGTCCATGGCTGGTAGCAACAGTCCCCACAGTCTCATGGGGCCTCTAAAAATGATTTAGTGGGGCTGGCTGCCATGGAGGACTATGAGGACTATGAAAGACTCGACTCTATGTTGTTAGGCCCCCAGGAGCCCATGATCCGAATGAAGGTGGGGGACTGACCCATTGACTTAATGGTAGGTACTGGAGCAGAACACTCAGTAGTGACCCGACCCATGGGCCCCCTCTCACAGAGACCCCCCACCATCGTGGGAGTCACAGGCAGTCAGACACACCATCCCTTCCTGTTACCTTGGCAATTCAGTTTAGGTGGCCATGAAGTCATCCATGAATTCCTGTACCTCCCTGACTGTCCTGTAGCTCTAATGGGCCATGACCTATTGGGAAAGCTGCAAGCCCAGATAACTTTCAACTCTCAGGGACAGGCTCTCTGACCCTATGAAAACCAGAAGCAAAGATTCTGACTCTCATGATTCCCCAGGGGGAGGAATGGTGTCTCTATAGTCTCAAGGAAAAACCTCAACTGGTACCTGAGCTTCCCTTTAAGGTCCCAGGGGTGTGGGCTGAGGATAACCCACCAGGACTAGATTGAAATATGCCCCCTTGTGGTTGTAGAATTAAAGCTTTGGGTGAAGTCCACCCGCCAGGGACAATACTTCATCCCTCACAAGGCACAGGTTGGGATCCAAAAATACCTGGAGAGACTTTTAAAGTGTGGGATCCTCCAACCATGCCAGTCACCTTGGAACATGCCCTTCTTACCTGTCAGAGGGTAAGAGGGACCTGAGTCCAAAAACCGGGCACAGATGACTATAGGCCAGTTCAGGACCTGCGACCAATAAACCAGGTGACTTCCACCATACACCCAGTGGTCCTGAACCCCTATACAATTTTGGCGCTCATTCCTTCTGAAGTCACATTTTTCACCTGTTTGGACCTTGAAGATGCCTTTTTCTGCATTTGCCTGGCCTCCCAGAGCCTCTTGAATTTTGCCTTCCAATGGGAGGATCCTAAAAATGGTGACAAAGGCCAATTAACTTGGACTAGGTTGCCTCCGGTGTTCAAAAACTCCCCAACCATTTTTGGCACTGCATCATTCTCTGACTTAAAAGCCTTCCCAGCAAATCAATATGACTGTGTCCTACTTCAGTATGTGGATGACTTGCTGTTGGCTGGGAGGTCCCAAGAAGGTTGCATGGAAGGGACTCAATAACTCCTTACCCTCCTATGGAAAACGTTACAAGATATCAAGAAAAAAGGCCCAAATCTGTCAAGAAAATATTAAATATCTTGGCTTCCACCTGTCTCAGGAGCAACGTCAACTCAGCCCAGAGAAAAAGCAAGCCATTTGTTCAATCCCAGCCCCGACAACCTGATGCTAGGTTCAAGAGTTTCTCAGGGCTGCAGATTTCTGTCGGATCTGGATACCTAACATTTCAGTCCTGACAAAACCCCTCTATGAGGCTACAAAGGGGGGAGAAAGGGAACCCCTAATGTGGGAGTCAGTACAGTAAAAGGCCTTCAAGGAAATAAAGTGAGCCCTTACTAATGCGCCTGGTTTAGGGCTCTGGGACATGACCAAGCCCTTCTTTCTGTATGTCCATAAGTGCACTGGTATTGCAGTGGGAGTCCTGACTCAGATGGTGGGATCATGGCATCAGCCAGTGGCATATCTCTCCAAACAACTTAACTCTGTGGCCCAAGGCTGGCTCCCCTGCCTATGGGCACCAGCAGCCACAGCCCTCTTAGTGTCTGAGGCTGACAAGTTAACAATGGGACAGGAATTCACAGTCTGAATGCCACATTCGGTATTGACATTAATGGAATACAAGGGACAATACTGTCTAACTAATGCCAAGATGATCAGATATCAGGGAATGCTATGTGAGAACCCACGCATTCACCAAAAGTAGTGCAGACACTGTTGGGCCTAGTGCCTGTTGGGCCAGGACAGACTATGACTGCCTTAAAGTCATGGATGAGGTGTTCTCCAGCCAACCAGACCTGAAGGATTAGCCCCTCAAAGACCCCGGTGTGGAATATTTCACTGACAGTAGCAGCTTTGTTAAAAGGGGAGAGCGTCTTGCAAGTTATTCTGTGGTGACCCTAAACTCTGTCATTGAAGCAGAGCCCCTTCCAAAAGGGACTTTGGCAAAAAAGGCAGAGCTAATTGCTCTAACCTGAGCCCTCCAGCTGGCAGCAGAGATACCTGTTAATATAAATGCAGCCTCTAAATATGCCTTCACCACCCTCCACGTACATGGGGTCTTATACAAAGAGAAAGGTCTAATAAACTCAGGAGGAAAGGACATAAAATATGATAAGGAAATCCTTGAACTCTTAGATGCTGTGTGGGCCCCTAAGAGTGTGGCAGTTATGCATTGCCAGGGACATCAAAGAGAAGATACCATGGCTACATGGGGAAACTGAAAGGCAGACCAAGAGACAAAGCTAGCAGCTTCCAAAGGAGCAACAAAATCATCAGCTTAACTGTTGCACTGTTCCCTAATCCACTGGTAGAATGAGACCCTAATTATTCACACCATGAAAGTACTTGGTTTAAGACTGAAAAGGGGAACTACCTCCCAGGTGGATGGTGGAAATTTGAAGACGGCTCAGTAGCAATTCCCGAGACCTTAGCTCCAGTTTTTGTTAAGCAGCTCCATCAGGAAACTCACATTGGCTGACAGCCCTTGAAACAATGTTAAGCCAATTTTTCTACATCCCTTGACTCTCTAGCACAGCCTACGTGGTATGTGAGCAATGTGAAACCTGTGCCCAAAATAACCCACGTCAGGGACCCAAGGCTGCTCCTGGAGTACAGAGCATCGGGGGAACCCCATTTGAAAATGTGATTGTGGACTTCGCTGAGCTCCCCCAGGCTCGAGGCTGTAAATATCTGCTGGTCTTTGTATGTACTCAGGCTGGGTGGAAGCCTTCCCTACCTGAACAGAAAAGGCACATGAAGTGGCCTGACTTCTTCTAAATGAAATTATCCCATGATTTGGGATCCCTATCACTATGGGTTCAGATAATGGGCCAGCATTCATGGCTCAGGTGGTGCAGCTGGTGGCAAAAGGGCTAAGGATCACCTGGAAGTTACATACTGCATACCGACCCGAGATCTCCAGAAAGGTGAAATGAATGAACAGAACCTTGAAGCTACAATTAAGTAAACTGTGCCAGGAAACTCACCTGCACTGGGGCTAGGTGTTGCCAATAGCCTTGTTAAGAATCAGGTACAGCCCCAATAAGCAAACAGGGCTTTCTTCTCATGTAATCCTTTATGGGCGCCCTCCCCCAATTATCAAGGGGATAAGGAGAGATTTAAATGAGATAGGCAATCTAACCCTAAGGCAGAAGATGCATGCTCTGGGCTCTACTCTAACCATTCTACGATTAGAGAGCGATTGTCTGTGAGTCTGACCACAGATGCTCACTCCTTTGAGCCAGGAGATGCTGTATGGGTAAAGGAGTGGAATGTCCAACCACTCAAACCCCTTTGGAGGGTCCTATTCACTGTCATATTGTCCACCCCTACTATAGCAAAAGTAGCCAAGGTGGGTCCCTGGATTCACCACAGCAGAATAAAGCCGGCATCCCGGGACTGGGAGTGCATGCCATCCATGCCATGCAAGCTGACCATATGGAAAAAGCAATCTGCAACACCGGTGACTCCAATGGGAGACTGCAGCACTACTTTAGTAACTCTGGAAGCTGACTAATCTATGCATGGCAGAAGCTTGAGGAATCACCTGTCCGGTGGAATAAACAGACTGTTTTTATTTCCTATATTTTCCTTCGTATTGTAATTCACTGTCACCCTTTGTCTCTCACTGTTATTGCGATTTTTGCCTTCTTACTACTGGATTGGTGGAGGTTGCTCCCACCAAATGAAAATGTGGCAAGAGGTTTCTATTAGCACTCACTTTCCTCTTGTGGGTAGGCTATTTTGTTGGTATTTGTTGTTTTTAATTTGGAGCCCATTTGTAAACCTAATTCTCTCATCATGTGACCCATGTATTCACATAACCAGGTCAGGCCAAAGAGTCACCTGGACCTTACTGCACCATACCCATTTTTCATGCCAGGGAAAGATCCTGGGGACCTGCATACACAATAAGACCACCTATTTTATCTGCCACTGGGGGAGTCAATACACTTGTTTTGACCCGCAATACTCCCCAAAAGAAGATTGGTTAGAAATCCGATCCTACCAGGAGGGGGCCTTGATCAGCTGGACACAAATCACTAACCTCAAGTGTCAAGTGTCAATACTGTTTAATGTATAGGCAGTTATAGGTATTGGCTCAGAAACATCAGTCATGCAGGAAAAGCAGGCACTTGTCATGCAGGGCCCGAAAACTCTTGATATACCATGTGGAAACTTAGATGGGGGGCCAAAATACCGACTCAATGACAAATATATGTGTGAGGGTATGTGCCTGTACACCTGAGTTTTTATGCCCCAGTTGGAGCTGTGTTTAATGGGCTACTTGGAAGAAAATGGACACAACAACACTCCTTCAAAAGGGGGCTGCTACATCAGATTGTCAATCAAAAGCCTTTAACCCTGTTAATTTCACCATCATTAACCTAGAATACTACAAATGGCAATGGGGCATCCGAATTGGTATCAGAATTTATGAGCAAGGCAGAGACCCAGGGACTGTGCTATGTTTCAAGAGGGTCACTGCCACCCATCCAGCCACGACCCACCAAGTCTTCCACTCTTTCTATGAAGAAATTAGTAGTCCCCCTCCTATTTCAGTCACAGTGAGGAACTTGTTTCTAGCCCTGGCAGAGACTATAGCCCAGACCCTAAAGATCTCTTAATGCTATGTATGTGGGGGAACCAGCATGGGGGTTCAATGGCCATAAGAGACCAGAGAATTAGATCCCCTTGAGCCTTCTGATGGAACAAAATACCTCAGTTCTGCTACTGGGGTTTGGCTCCTCAAAAACCTCAATTATTGGGAAGAACTTCTTGCCTGATGGGGAAAAATGTTCACCATCCCTTTTGGAAATTTAACATGCCTGAGCCAAGGGTTTTATAATTCAACCACCTGGAAAACCCAATGGTGGGGGTCCCCGGATCACCCTGAACCAAACCCCCATTGCCTAATTTCTCTCATCTCCAAGAGGCCTGGAACAACATTGATGCAGCTATTGAATGGTAGGCCCCGGGTGGACTATATTGGATAAGTGGGAGAACAACCTACACAGTACTCCCTTCAGGCAGGTCAGGGTCATGTGTGCTGGGAACTATTTGTCCATCCTTCTTCCTACTCCCACTTGCAGAGGAAGAATATCTGGGAGTTCAAGTATATGGAGATAGGGAAGCTTAAAGGCAGGCCTTGCAAATTGGCAACTAGAAAGATGATGAACGGCCTCCCAAGCATATAATCCATTATTATGGCCCTGCCATCTGGGCAGAGGATGGGTCCTGGGGCTACTGCACTCCCATTGACATGCTAAACCTCATAATTAGACTGCAAGAAGTTGTAGAAATTATAACCAGTGAAACTGCCAGAGCTCTTAACTTACTAGCCAAGCAGCAAACCAAAATATGCAATGCCGTCTATCAAAATCGCTTGGTCTTAGATTACTTGCTTGCTTCTCACGGAAATGTTTGTGAAAAATATAACCTGAGCAACTGCTGCCTACAGATAGATGGTGAGGGAAAAGTGATAGAAGAAATCACAGATCGAATGAGAAAGGTTGCTTATGTCCCAGTCCAGACCCGAAAAGGTTGGAACCCTAGGGAGTTATTTGGAGGATCGTTTTCAACTCTCGGGGATTCAAAACCCTCATGGAAATTATCCTCTTATTTCTGGGATCTTGCTTAATCTTACCTCGTGTAGCTCCCTTAATCATACGATTTGTCTCCAGTCTCATTGAGGCTATGATTGAGAGAAAAACAGCTGCTCATGTAGTGATGTTATGGAAATATAAACCTTTAAACCAGGAGATGCTCTTTGAACCAAAATAAAGGGTTCAAAGGGGGGCATGTGGTAGGGACCCTTCCCTAAGGAGAGACGGAAAAAAGAGAGAGAAAACTTAAAGGTCACTTGGATATGGATACGTGCCTAGGTGACTTCATCCCCCATAACCTTGTAAACTGAGACAACTTAGTCAGACTGCATGTTTATGTGTGTTACCATATATGGGAGACAAAGAAATGGAAAATGTATTAAAAAAACTATACCAGGTGATGCTGGCCGCTCAGTTTTTTTAGTATGAACTCAACTGAGCTGTGCTGGCATGAATAAAAGTTGCTTCCTGGATAAAAAAGCCTTGGTGTTACCACTCTCTGTGGGAGAATCCTTCTACAGACCGAGAAAAACCACTGAGTCTGCACCCAAGGCAGAGTGAAGATGGCCCTAATGGAGTTCACTGGCCCATGGAAAAGATACTGAGGGGCCGCCATTTTTCTCCCCGCAACCACCAAGGCAGGACCTCAGGGATCAGTCTTCAGGGCCCAGGGTGGTGGTGGGACCTGCAACCACCAAACCACGCCCCTCTGCACAGGGGAACTGCATATCTACTGGATCCTAAAAGACGCTGAGAAACCAGAGAGCCTCCACCTCCAGACCAGAGCTGCTGCATTGCCTGCATTAATTCTAAAACAATCAGATATATTCTCCCTTTTCTCTTTATCTCTTCCCTCCTGGAGACTGGTTACTCTCGTTATTGGTTTGCTTAAACAGACATCTAATCCAATCACTTGATATATGTTCTATACCACCTTTTCTTTCTCTCTCTGAAATAATCAATCCATATAGTTTCTCTTTCTGGGTAACTTTATCTTCATTTCCTTTTCCTCCCGTCGTTCCTTATTTTCCTTTGTCTCTCTCAGGATTAAGCTGTTTAGTCTCTCTGCCTGGGCAATGTTTACTTTTTCTTTTTCACTGCCTTTGTCATTTCTCTCTTTGTATGTGCTCTTCCATCAGCACCGTCTCCACTCCATTCTTTACTTGTAATGGTGTTTCTGGGGTTTTTTTTTTTGCTTTTGGAGCGTTTTTCGTGTGTGTGTGTGTGTGTGTGTGTGTGTGTGTGTGTGTTTCCTGTTTGTTTGTCTGTTTGAACAAATCAAAGCATACCTGGTGGAGGGTCCAAAACACCACTATGAGTAGGGAAATAAAATAATCAAAGTCACAATAACAGAGAGTAAGTAACACTCTCCAAAAAAAACACCTCCTTAATGGCCAAACCTGGACAGTGTATGACCCCGCTTTAATATAGCAGTGTTCACAGGTGCAGAGCACATAATAAGCTTTTAAAACTCATAAGAGACAGAAAACTAGCCAAAATGATAAACTGAGAATTTACCTCAAAAGAAATTTCAGGAAGAAATGATAGCTAAAGAAATAATCAGAACAGATATAAGCAACATAAATAACAAGATTTTAGAATAAAAGTCATAAAATTAATTGTTGGCCTTGAAAAAAGCATAGAAGACAGTAGAAAGTCTATTGCTGCAGAGATCAAGGATCTTAAAAATAGTCATGATGAATTTACAAATGCTATAAATGAGGTGCAAAATAAAATGGAGGTGGCCACAGTGCTGATTGAAGAGACAGAAGAGAGAATAAGTGAATTAGAAGATAAAATTATGGAAAAAGAGAAAGTTGAGAAAAAGAGAGTTAAATCGATCCACGAGCACAAAAGAAGAATTTGAGAACTCAACGATGCGATCAAATGGAACAATATCCATATCATAGGAATTCCAGAAGAAGCAGCAAGAGATTAAGTGGCTGAAGGGGTACTTGAACAAGTCATAGCTGAGAATTTCCCCAGCCTGGGGAAGGAACAGACATTGAAATCCAACAAGCACAGAGAACTCCCCTCAATGTAACTTGAATCGACTTTCTTTTTTTTTTAATATTTATTCATTTTTGAGAAAGAGAGAGAGAGAGAGGGAGAGCATGAGTAGGGGAGGGGTAGAGAGAGAAGAAGACACAGAATCCGAAGCAGGCTCCAGGCTCTGAGCTATCAGCACAGAGCCTGACGTGGGGCTCGAACTCACGAAGAGAGTTGCTGGAAAAAAGCATAGAAGACAGCAGAGACACCATTGCTGCAGAGATCGAGGATCTTAAAAATAGAATGAATTAAAAAATTTTATAAATGAGATGCAAAATAAAATGGAGGCGGTCACATTGCGGATTGAAGAGGCGGAGGGAAGAATAGATGAGTAAGAAAATAAAATTATGTAAAAAGAGAAATCTGAGAAAAAGAGAGGTAAAAACAAATCCAGGAGGATGAAGGGAGAATTAGAGAATTAAGTGATGCAATCAAGTGGAACAATACCCGTATCATTAGTTTCAGAAGAAGGGAGAGAAAAAGGGGCTGAAGGTGTACTTCAACAAATCATAGGTGAGAAGTTCCTCAATCTGGGGAAGGAAACAGATAGAAATCTAAGAGGTACAGTGAACTCTCCTCAGACATAATTTGAATCGATCTTCTGCATGACATATCAGTGAAACTGGCAAAATACAGGGATAAAGAGAGAACACTGAAAGCAGCTAGGGATAAATGGGCCTTAATATAAAAAGTTAGACACGTAAGAGTAATAGCAGACCTATCTACTCAAACTTGGAAGGCCAAAAGGAATGGCAGAAAATCTTCAATGTGATGAACAGGAAAAATGTGCAGCCAAGAATCCTTTATTCAACAAGTCTGTCATTCAGAATAGAAGGAGAGATAAAGGTTTTCCAAAACAAACAAAAACTGAAGGAATTCATCACCTCTAAATCAGCCCTACAAGAGATCCTAAAGGAGACTCTGTGAGGGAAATGTTGCAAGGACCACAAAGTACCTGAAACATCAATACAAACATGAAACCTACAGATAACACAATGACTCTAAACCCATATTTTTTAATAATAACACTAAATGTAAATGGACTAAATGTTCCAATCAAAAGACATAGGGTATCAGAATGGATTAAACAACTACAACAACAACAAGACCCATCTATTAGCTGTCTACAAGAGACCCATTTTAGACCTGAGGACACCTTCAGACTGAAAGTGAGGGGATGAAGAACTATCTATCATGCTACTGAAAGTCAAAAGGAAGCAGGAGTAGCCATACTTATATCAAACAAACTAGACTTTAAATTAAAGACGGTAGCAAGAGATGAAGAAGGGCATTATTGAATAACTACAGGGTCCATCCATAAGAAAGAGCTAACAATTATAAATGTCTATGCAGCAAAGTCGGGAGCACCCAAATACACAAAACAATTAATCACAAACATAAGCAATCTTATTGATAAGAATGTGCTAATTACAGGGGGCTTTAATACTCCACTTACAGAAATATACATTTCAACTAGACAGAGGATCAGTAAAGAAACAAAGGCCCTGAATGAAACATTGGACCAGATGGACTTGACATATATCTAGACCTCTACATCTCAAAGCAGTAAAGTATACTTTCTTCTCTAGTGCACATGGTATATTCTCCAAGATAGATCACATTCTGTGTCACAAAACATCCTTCAATAAATATAAAAGAACTGAGACCATACCATGCACACTGTCAGATCACAATGTTATGAAATTTGAAATCAACCACAGGAAAAAGTCTGGAAAACCTCCAAAAGCATGGAGGTTAAAGAATGAATGAGTTGACGAATGAGTGAACCAGGCAATTAGAGAAGAAATTTAAAAATATATGGAAACAAATGAAAATGAAAATACAACAATCCAAACCCTTTGGGATGCCACAAAGGCAGTCCTAGGAGGAAAATTCATTGCAATCCAGGCCTATATCAAGAGCAAGAAAAATCCCAAATACAAAATCAAACAGCGCACCCAAAGGAACTAGAAGCAGAATAGCAAAGACACCCCAAACCCAGCAGAAGAAGAGAAATAATAAAGACTAAAGCAGAAATAAACAACATAGAATCAAAAAAAAAAAAAAACAACAGTAGAACAGACCAATGAAACCAAGAGTTGGTCTTTTGAAAAAATAAACAAAATTCATAAATCTCTAGCCAGACTTCTCAAAAAGAAAGGAGAGACCCAAATAGATAAAATCACTATTGAAAATGGATTTATTACAACCAATCCCTCAGAAATATAAGCAGTTATCAGGGAATACTATGAGAAATTATATGCCAACAAACTAGACAACCTGGAAGTAATGGACGAATTCCTAAACACATACACACTACCAAAACTCAAACAGGAGGAAATAGAAAATTTGAACAGACCCATAACTAGTGAAGAAATTGAATCAGTTACCAAAAATCTCCCAAAAAATTAGAGTCCTGGATCAGATGGCTTCCCTGGGGAATTTTACTAGACATTTAAAGCAGAGTTAATATCTATCCTCCTCAAGCTGTTCCAAAAAATAGAAATGGAAGGAAAACGTCCTCATTCTATGAAGCCAGCATTACTTTGACTCCCAAACCAGACAGACACCCAGCAAAAAAAGAGAACTACAGGTCAATATCCCAGATGAATATGGATGCAAAAGTTCTCTACAAGATACTAGCAAATCGAATTCAACAGCATATAAAAAGAATTATTTGCCACGATCATTCATTCCTGGCCTGCAAGGCTGGTTCAATACTTGCAAATCAATCAGTGTGATACATCGTATTAACAAAAGAAAAGATAAAACTATATGATCCTGTCAATAGATGCAGAAAAATCATTTGAGAAAATACAGCAGCCTTTCCTAATAAAAACTCTCAAGAAAATCGGGATAGGAGGAACATACTTAAACTTTATAAAGCCATTAATGAAAAGGCTGCAGCTAATATCATCCTCAATGAGGAAAAACCGAGAGCTATCCCCCTGAGATCAGGAACATGACAGGAAGGTCCACTCTCACACTGTTGTTTAACATTGTGTTGAAAGTTCTAGCATCATCAATCATTCAACAAAATGGAAAAAAAAATGCATCAAAATTAGCAAAGAAAAAGTCACATTTTCACTTTTCACAGAAGACATGATACTCTACTTGGAAAACCTGAAAGACTCCACCAAAAGTCTGCTAGAACTGACACACGTATTCAGCAAAGTCACATAGTATAATTTCGATGTACAGAAAATGGTGGCATTTTTACACACCAATAATGAAGCAACAGAAAGAGAAAAAAAGAAACTGATCCCATTTACAATTGCACCGAAACCATAAAATACCTAGGAATACTGAACCAAGAATGTAAAAGATCTATGTGCTGAAAACTGTAGAAAACTTATGAAGGATATTGAAGAAGACACAAAGAAATGGAAAAACATTCCATGCTCATGAATTGGAAGAACAAATATTGTTAAAAAGTCAATGCTACCCAAAGCAATCTACACATTCAATGCAATCTGAATCAAAATTTCACCAATAGAGGAGGAGCCAACATGGCAGAGGAGTAGGGAGACCCAGTATTTCCCTTGTCTTTTAAACTAAGAATGACTGAAACCAAAAGACTCTCAACTCCAAGAATCGAGGAGGAAAGGTGTTACAGTCTACAAGGAATGGAAAGTGAAACCAAGAAAATGCCCCAGGGACCGTGAGTTTAATCTGGGATGGATAAAACAAACACGGAGAACTAAGCTAAGGGAAGGGTGAGCCGTCTTCGGAGGCAGTTGGGAAAGTGCCCATCAGACCACATCTGAACAAGAAGATCAGAGAGGGTGAGACCACCACCATCCAGCCCCTAAATGCAGGGCCTTTGAAGAGAAGTTCTGTATCTAACAGTAGAACTCTCCTCGCTCTGCGATAGCCAGCGGCGGCCCAGTCAGCCCGCATCACGCAGAAGCTCCCAGCCACCTGTGGTGTCCCGAGCCTCCTGTGGAGCACAGAGACCCGGGGCTGCCTGCAGGGTGCGGAGCCCTTGGGCCGCCTGTGGAGCGCTTCTAACTCCGGCACAATTACAGTGAAATCGGGTGTAGCAGGCAGGCTGACGACCATCCAGTGAACCGAACTATGCCAGCGCCCGAAGCAGAGTGAGGACAGAAATAAAGGGGCGAATAGAAACTCTGGGACTGGGAACAAGGAACTGGAGGGATGCCATTGCTGTCTTACAAGCACACAAACACCGGCCCCAGGAAGTCACCCCCAAGCCATCGCTTTGGCAGTGGAGGCAGGACCCGCCTACACTAAACCACGCCCCTCCTCACAGGAGTGACACCTTTCCACAGGAGCTATGGACACCAAGTTCAGACTGCTGCCTGGAGTAACTCCAGGTCATTTCTTCTTTTTTAAATATATGCTCCCCTTTCTCCTTCTTACCAATCCCCACTCCTGAGCTGGCTATCCAGGGCACTGGATGGCTTAAACATACTTTTAACCCACTCTCTCAAGGCATGTTCTACACCCCCTTCCATACGTCCTTATCTCTCTCTCTGGAATAACCAGGCCACATAAATTCATTGGGCAACATATATCTTCATTCCTTTTTCCTTGCATCTGTCCTTATTCTGATTTCTCTCAGTCTGGATTAAGCCCTTTAGTCGCTCTACCGGGGGAAAGTCCATTTCCTTCTTCCCCCCTGTACCTGTCATTATTCTCTCTGTATATGCTCTGCCACCAGCACAATGAACACCCTGTCCATAACGTGTAGCTGGTACTTCAGGACATGGCCCTCAGAGTATCATTTGTTATTCTTTTTTCTGTTGTGAACCGCTTGTCTGTATCATTTGTCAGTATGTTTATTTCTGTTTTCTGTTTGTCTGTCAGTCTGTTTTCCTTTCCAGGTGGACTTCAAGAAACAATCCAAAACACACCTAGCCAAAATGACGAAACGGAAGAATTCTCCTCAAAAGAATCTACAGGAAGTAGTGACAGCTCAAGAATTGATGAAAACAGATATAAACAACATAACAGAACATGAATATAGAATGATAATCATAAAACTAATCGCTGTGCTTGAAAAAAGAATAGATGAACACAAGGGATACCGTGTGGCAGAGTTCAAGGACATTAAAAATGGTCAGGAAGAATTTAAAAAGGCCTTGGATGAAGTACAAAGCAAATTGGAAGCAGCCACAGCGCGGATTGAAGAGGCAGAAGAGAGAGTAAGTGAATTAGAAGATAAAATTATGGAAAAAGAGGAAGCAGAGAAAAAGAGAGAGAAGCTGATCCAGGAACAGGAATGGAGAATTCATAGCTGAGCGATGCACTCAAACGAAACAATATCCATATCATAGGAATTCCAGAGGAAGAAGAGAGAGAAAGGAGTCGAAGGGGAACTTGAACAAATCATTGCTGAGAACTTCCCCAACATGAGGAAGGAAACGGGCATGGAAATCCAAAAGGCGCAGACAACTCCCCTCAGACGTAACTTGAATAGACCTTCTGCACAACATATCATAGTGAAACTGGCAAAATATAAAGACAGAGAGAGAATCCTGAAAGCAGCTAGGGAAAAATGGGCCTTAACATACAAAGGTAGACACATAAGTGTTGTGCTGACTTATCCACAGAAACTTGGCAAGCCAGAAGGGAATGGAAGGATATCTTCAATGTGATGAGCAAGAAGGATATGCAACCAAGAATCCTGTATCCGGCTAGCCTGTCATTCAGAATGGAAGGAGAGATAAAGGTTTTCCCCAACAAACAAAAATTGAAGGAATTCATTACAAATAAGCCAGCATTACAAGAGATCCTGAAAGGCAGTCTATGAAGGAAAGGTTGTAAAGAACACAAACAACCATAGACAACCTTACAAGCATGAAACCTACAGATAATACAGTGACTATAAGCCCATATTTTTCAATATTAACGCTGTGTCAATATTAACAAAGACACAGGGTAACAGAATGGATTAAAAAACAAGACCCATCTATTTGCTGTCTTCAAGAGACTCATCTTAGACCTAAGAACACCTTCAGATTGAGAGTGAGGGGATGGAGAACTATCTACCATGCTACTGGAAGTCAGAAGAAAAATAGTAGGAGAAGTTAACACTCCACTCTCAGCATTGGACAGATCCACAAAACAGAAAATCACCATGAAAACAATGGCCCTGAATGACACATTAGAACAGATGGGCCTAACAGACATATTCAGACATATTCCAGAATCAAAGGAATTTACATTCTTCTCAACAGCACACGGTACATTTTCCAAGATAGACCACATTCTAGGGCACAGGGAAGCTCTGAATAAATATAAAAGAATTGAGATCATACCATGCACACTGCCAGACCACAATGCTTTGAAACTTGAAATCACAGGAGAAATCCTGGAAAATATCCAAAAACATGGAGGCTAAGGAACAACCTACTAACATACGATAGGTTCAACTGGCAATCATAGAAGAAATTTTAAAAATACATGGAAACAAATAAAAATGAAAATACAACAATCCAAATGCTCTGGTAAACGGCAAAGGCAGTCCTGAGAGGGAAATATATTGCAATGCAGGCCCACCTCAAGAAACAAGAAAAATCAATAACACAAATTCTAACAGCATGCCGAAAAGAACTAGAAGCAGAACAGCTAAGACAGCCCAAACCGAGCAGAAAGTGAGAAATAAAAAAAATTAGGGCACAAATTAATCATATGGAAACAGAAAAAGTAGTGGAACAGATAAATGAAACCAAAGAGCTGGCTCTTTGAAAAAATAAACAAAATAGACAAACCTCTAGCAGAGCTTCTCAAAAAGAAAAGAGAGAGCACTCAAATAGATAAAATCATGAATGAAAAGGGAGTAATTACAACCAATCCCTCAGAAATACAAGCAATCGTCAGAGAATACTATGAAAAATTATATGCCACCAAACTTGGCAACCTGGAAGAAATGGATAAATTCCTAAATAGCCACATCCTACCAAAACTCAAAGCAGAAGAAATAGAAAGCTTGAACAGACCCTTAACTAGTGAAGAAATTGAATCAGTTACCAAAAATCTCCCATCAAATAGAAGCCCTGGACCAAATGGCTTCCCTGCGGAATTTTACCAGACATTTAAAACAGAGTTAATTCCTATCCTCCTCAAACTGTTCCAAAAAATTTTAACGGAAGGAAACTCCCAGACTCATTCTATAAAGCCAGCAACACATTGATTCCCATACTAGGTAAAGACCCAGCAAATAAAGAGAATTACAGGCCAATATTCCTGATGAATATAGATGCAAAAAATCTCAACAAGATACTAGCAAATCGAATCCCATAGCATATAAAAAGAATTATTCACCATGATCAAGTAGGATTCATCCCCGGGTGGCATGGCTGGTTCAATGTTTACAAATCAATCAACATGATATATCCCATTGACAAAAGAAAAGATAAGAACCATATGATCCTGTCAATAGATGCGGAAAAAGCATTTGACAAAATACAACACAAAATACAGTTTTTTCCTAATAAAATTCTCAAGAAAGTCGGGATACAAGGAGCATACTTAGGCATCATAAAAGCCATTTATTAAAAGACCACAGATAATATCATCCTCAATGGGGAAAAACTGAGAGCCTTTCCCCTAAGATTAGGAACACAACAGGGTGTCCACTCTCACCACTGCTATTTAACATAGTGTTGGAAGTCCTAGCATCAGCAATCAGACAAGAAAGCAAAATAAAAGGCATCAAGATTGGCAAGGAGGAAGTCAAACTTTCACTTTTTGCAGATGACATGATACTTTACATGGAAAACCCAACAGAATCTACCAAAAGCCTACTAGAACTGATCCATGAATTCAGCAAAGTTGCTGGGAACAAAATCAATGCACAGAAATCGGTGTCATTTCTATACACCAACAATGAAGCAGAACGAATAGAAATAAAGAATCTAATCCCTTTCACAATTGCTCCAAAAACCATAAAATACCTAGGAATAAACCTAACCAAGGATGTAAAAGACCTTTACACTGAAAACTATAAAATACTTGTGAAGGAAATTGAGGAAGACACATGGAAATGGAAAAACATTCCATGCTCATGGATTGGAGGAATAAATATTGTTAAAATGGCAATACTACCCAAAGCAATCTACACATTCCATGAAATCCCAATCAAAATTGCACCAGCATTCTTCTCAAAGCTAGAACAAACAATCCTAAAATTTGTATGGAACCACAAAAGACCTCTAACAGCCAAAATAATCCTGAATAATAAAACCAAGGCGGGAGATATCACAATCCTAGACTTTAACCTCCACTACAAAGTGGTAGTCACTAAGACAGTAATGATATTGGCACAAGAACAGACACATAGACAAATGGAATAGAATAGAAAACTCAGAAATGGACCTGCAAGTATATGGCCAACTAATCTTTGCAAAGCGGGAAAGAGTACCCAATGGAAAAAAGACAACCTCTAATAAATGGGAGAACTGGACAGCAACACGCAGACGAATGAAACTAGACCACTTCCTTACACCACTCACAAAAATTAACTCTAAATGGATGAAGGATCTGAATGTGAGACAGGAAACCATCAAAACTCTAGAGGAGAATGCAGGAAAAAGTCTCTTTGACCTAAGATGCACCAAATTCTTACTCGACACATCTCCAAAGGCAAGGGAATTAAAAGCAAAAATGAACTATTGTGATCTCATCAAGATAAAAAGCTACTGCATGGCAAAAGAAACAACCAACAAAACTGATAGGCAACCGACGGAATGGGAAAAGATAATCTCAAATGACATATCGGATAAAGGACTAGTATCCAAAAATCTATAAAGAACTTACCAAACTCCACACCCAAAAAACGAATAATCCAGTGAAGAAATGGGCAGAAGATATGAATAGACACTTCTCCAAAGAAGACATCCAAATGACAAACAGACACATGAAACGATGCTCAATGTCACTCATCATCAGGGAAATACAAATCAAAACCACACTGCGATACCACCTCACAACAGTCTGAGTGGCTAAAATGAACAAATCAGAAAGCTATAGATGCTGGCGAGGATGTGGAGAAACACACACCCTCTTGCACTGTTGGTGGCAATGCAAACTGGTGCAACCACTCTGGAGAACTGTGTGGAGGTTCCTCAAAAAAATGAAAATAGAACTACCCTATGACCCAGCAATAGCACTGTTAGGAATCTACCCAAGAGATATAGGAATGCTGATGCAAAGGGGCACGTGTACGCCGGTGTTCATAGAAGCACTTTTGACAGTAGCCAAATCATGGAAAGAGCGTAAGTGTCCATTAACTGATGAATGGATAAAGAAGATGTGGTATATATATATACAATGGAATACTACATGGCAATGAGAAAGAATGAAATCTGGCCATGTGTGGCAACATGGATGGAACTGGAGGATATTATGCTGAGTGAAATAAGTCAGTCAGAGAAAGACAGATTCCATATGTTCTCACGCATAGGTAGGCTTTGGGAAACCTAACAGAAAACCAGGGGGAAGGGAAGTGGGGAAGGAAGAAAAAAAAGCCACAGAGAGAAAGGAAGACATAACATAAGAGACTCTCAAAGACTAAGAACAAACTGAGGGGAGAGGGTGGTGTGGGAGGGGTGAGAGTGGATGATGGGCACAGAGGTGGGCACTTGTTGGGATGAGCACTGGGTGTTGTATGGAAACTAATTTGACAATAAATTATTCAAAAAAATTTCACCAATATTCTTCTCAAAGCTAGAACAAACAGTCCTAAAATTTCTATGGAACCACAAAAGACCCCAAATAGCCAAAATAATATTGAAGAAGAAAACCAAAACGGAAGGCATCACAATCCCAGACTATAACCTCTACCTCAAAGCTGTAATCATCAAGACAGTATGGTATTGGCACAAAAACAGACACATAGACCAATGTAATACAATAGAAAACCCAGAATTGGACCCACAAATGTATGGCCAACTAAACTTTGCAAAGCAGGAAAGAAAATCCAAAGGAGAAAAGACAGTCTCTTTAACAAATGGTGTTGGTGAAACTGAACAGCAACATGCAGAAGAATGAAACTGGATCACTTCCTTACACCATACACAAAAATAAACTCAAAATGGATGAAAGACCTGAATGTGAGACACAAATCATTAAAACCCTAGAGGGGAAAGCAAGAAACAACCTTTTTGACCTCAGCCGCAACAATTTCTTACTCGACACTTCTCCAAAGGCAAGGGAATTAAAAGCAAAAATGAACCTTTGGGCCCTCATCAAGATATCTTCTGCACTGCAAAGGAAACAATCAAAAAAACTGAAAGGAAACCAATGGAATGGGAAAAGATATTTGTAAATGATCTACCAGATAAAGGGCTAGTATCCAAAATCTATAAAGAACTTACCAAACTCCACATCCGAAAAACAAATAATCTAGTGAAGAAATGGCAGAAGAAATGAATAGATACTTTTCCAAAGAAGACATCCAGATGGCCAACAGAGACATGAAACTATGCTCATTGTCACTCATCATCAGGGAAATACAAATCAAAACCACACTGAGATATCACCTCACACCAGTCAGAGTGGCTAAAATGAACAAATCAGGAGACTATAGATGCTGGCAAGGATGTGGAGAATCGGGAACCCTCCTACACTGTTAACGGGAATGCAAACTGGTGCAGCCACTCTGGAAAACAGTGTGGAGTTTCCTCAAAAAAAATTAAAAATAGAAATATCCCATGATCCAACAATAGCACTGCTAGGAATTTACCCAAGGGATACAGGAGTGCTGATGGATAGGGGCACATGTACTCCAATATTTATAGTAGCACTTTCAACAATACCCAAATTATGGAAAGAGCCTAAATGTCCATCAACTGACGAATGGATAAAGAAGATGTGGTTTATATATACAATGGAATACTACTTGACAATGAGAAAGAATGAAATCTGGCCATTTGTAGCAACATGGGTGGAACTGGAATGTATTATGCTAAGTGAAATAAGTCAGTCAGAGAAAGACAGATACCACATGTTTTCACTCATATGTGAATCTTGAGAAACTTAACAGAAGACCATGGGGAAGGGGTAGGGGGAAAAAAAGGTACAGAGAGGGAGAGAGGCAAACCATAAGAGACTCTTGAATACTGAGAACAATCTGAGAGTTGATGGGGATTGGGGGAGAAGAGAATGAGGGTGATGGGCACTGAAGAGGGCACTTGGGATGAGCATTGGTTGTTGTATGGAAACCAATTTGACAATAAATTATATTTTAAAAGTCTATGATAAAAAAAAGATCAGAAACTGGGTGAGTTTTAATGGAGAAGAAAGGTTTTCTCAGAATTAACATGACATGGGGCGCCTAGGTGGCTCAGTTGGTTAAGCGGCCAACTTCGGCTCAGGTCATGATCTCACAGTCTGTGAGTTCGAACCCTGCGTCGGGCTCTGTGATGACGGCTCAGAGCCTGGAGCCTGCTTCAGATTCTGTGTCTCCCTCTCTCTCTGTCCTTCCCCTCATTGTACTCTGTCTCTATGTCTCTCAAAAATAAATAAACGTTAAAAAAAATTAGAAAAAAAAAAGAATTAACATGACAATATTAGGAAAGTGAGATGGGAAGAGGGAAAAAAGTTTCCTTCTTTCATTAATTCGACAAGTATTTGAGTATAAAGGTGTTAGGCTTTAGTAATATATAGTTTCCACTCAAAAAACTAACAGTAGAGAAAAATATAAACAGGCAATTTAAATATTCTATCTGGCATGCTACAATAGGAGTAGTACAAGAATGCATAGGAACACAAGAGGAGGGGCACCTACACATCAGTTTCCTGGAGGAGATGAACTCTTTACTATGGCATTTCTGTTATATAGGCAAATAGAGGAATGGCAGAGGCAGAGGAAAGAGCATGCTGCCCCAATCACCTCAAGGCTGCGTTTCAGAACAGCTTCAATGAATTCACTATTGTTGCAGCATAGTATTGGGGAGAGACTTAACTAAAAATGAGGCTGTTAAACATGGACTCGATTCCTGAAGGGCTTTTCCAACTTTGCTAAGAATTGAATTTTAACCTAAGGGTCATTGGGACAATGTGTTATAGGAAGAGGCAGTAACTTAGAGTGTTTAGGACTGTGGACTCTGTGGTTAGGAAACTGAGGTTTCCTTCTATAAAATGTGATAATCATAATAATACCCTTTCATAAAGCTGTTGAGATAATTTAACAACTTAAACTACATAAAACACTCAGAACAGTGCTTGGAACATAGTTAACCTCTCAATAAGGCTGAAATATTAGAATTATGATGTCTTTCAATTTAGGGAATGACACGATTAGACTGGCCTTGTGAAATGATCACAAGAGGAAGAATGGTTTTATAGTTTATGCCACAGTGTGAGGATTTTCAATATGGAGGAAATTTGGATTGTGTGTGTTTTTGTCGTGGGTAAAGGATGAGGTGGTGTTCAGAGTAAACACTTTGTTGAAGTGAAAAGGTAAAATTTTTGAATTTCAAAACTGAAGAGAACCTTATATGATCATTTAGCTTTAAGATACAAGTTAACTGAGCCTCAGAGAGGTTAAAGGGCTTACTCAAAGTCCTACAGCTAATGGTAATAAACATCAGGTTCTTTGGATATTAGTCCATACTTCCATTCTCATGAGAGAGGTATGTCTATGGTGAATGAAATTTGTCTTTAGGCCCTTTTCTCTGTGGTAAATCTCACTCAATCTACAAGAAACACGGTACCCTGCATTTAATAATCTCCTGAGGCACTATCCCCGTGTAATTGAATAATTTTTGTTAACTTTGTTTTCTATCTTACATTTCAAAAGATGAAAGAAATTCTTAGTTGAGGATATTCTATTTTCCAATTTCTGACAAAATCCTTTTTATATAATGAAAAATAAACTAGTTTCTTGAATACGAATGGTTGTTAGGAATGGAGATAACCTGGGAAATGTTTGTTTCACAGAGAGCATCCCATAATATAATATTTTAAGAACAATTTCAAGATTAGTATTTTTCACTGTGTAAAATAGGGAGCAATTTTGCTGCTACTTCAATTAGGGAAATTAGAGTAAGGTAACCTTTAGGGCCTCTGGTTCCACCTCTTTTTTGATATGTTGTTCATCAGAACTCCACAAATGGCCTATGCATCTCTGTGTTGAATGGTGGAATCATGGGTCTTGGTGTTAGTACTGTTTATTCTGTGCCTTTGAGCAAATGATTTGATCCCTTTTTTGGCCCATCTATAAAATGAGAATGACTGATTTATAAGCATAGCTCTCTAATGTGACATGACACAACACAGTCAAGAGACTTTGAACTCAGAGATTTGGACTCAAAATAGTACTTGCTATATTACTTTTTTAATATCTTTACAAATGATTAGTTGAAAAGAATGTTATGCTTTCGTATAGGGTTCTTGGGTTTATTAACATACAAATATATAATAGAAAATTTATTATACTGGTTTATTCACATATATCTCTTGCCACTACTGGGATATCATGTCAGTGAGGACTGCTAATAAAAATATTGCCTATCAGAACCACGAATACCAACTGAATTGCCTTCTTTAGAATCAAACAGACTGATAACCAGGGATGAAATAAGGGGAAGGGCAATGGACATTTGCCTTATAAACTTACCAGTTCAATTTGCACTTACCTCTTTAGTTTGTGGGAAAGGTGGAAATAGGGCCTGCTGACTCTGGAGAGGGGCTCTCTGTATTTTCCAGTGCTAATTAGAGAACTCTCATTTTTAGCATCCATCATAGATTAATACATAATAATCTGAGTGAGGCCCAGCGTAGTTTGTGCTTAATGTTTGTTTACTTAGGAACGAGTCCAGGTTAACAGGATTTATTTCACATGTGTGTAGGAGTAGAAAGGAGGGTGGAGATAAGGGAACATTTTGAGCAGAATAGCAGACCTTAGCAAAATAAAGTATTTTGGAGTTTCAGGAGTATAAAGATATTATTGAGCTAATATTTTCATCACTTATTATAATTAATTTATTTACAATTATAAATTATTTATAATTAATTGTTTATAAATATTTTCTTTATAATTTATTATTATAAATTTATAATTAATTACTTATAATTAATTATTAAGTACTCCTTGTTTATAAATATATGTACCATCAAAGATTTTCTTAGTAACTTGCCAGATGTAGCAGAGTGGAAATAGTAGAATCCTGATAGTAATGCATATTAAGGGATGGCATCCATTACTTAGAATAGGGAATACATTTTGAAAGTCAGTCATTGTGCTATACACTTAATTACTTTGAGGAAGTGTGGTTCATTCATTTAAGAAATATCCTTACAAGATTCTAGAATTAGAAGAGCTAATCACTGCCTTTGACTAACTTTTATTTTGGTAGGTAAAACAGCCCTCTCCCTAAATTTTTTCCAATATAATTAACTTGAATAAATTGTCAGTATTTATTCATTTATAGTCATTTATTGTCAGTGTTAAATGTGACTAAAGAATCCAAAACTTGTTGTTCTAATTTTTCTTTTCTTTTTTTGCATCAAGTTGGGAACTAACCTCAACTTTACAACTATAGCTCTTTGAATTTAGGCAAGTCATTTAATCTCTTACTTTCTAACTTCTGCAATGTGGGACACAGCGAGGGCTGGTGGGCAGATCACAGATTTTTAAAGGTTGTAAGCCTAGAAATGACATGATTTGGCTTACCTTTTAAAAGGATCACCTTGTCTTCTATGTTTGGAGGCTATTGCAAAAGTTCAAGTAAAAGATGATAGGAGCTCAAACTAGGGTGGTAGCAAGAAACATGGTGAGAAGTGGTCAGATTCTGGATATATTTTGAACATGGAATATAAGTTTTTTTGTTAGATTGTCTGTACGACATGAGGGAAAAGAGAATCCAAAGATACTTTCAGAATTTTTGGCTTCAGCAGCTGAAATTATGGATTTATAGCCGCTGACATGGAAAGATTGTAGGTGAAACAACTAATGTGTGCATGTATGTGTATGGGGGGGTGGGGATTCCTTGGCAGCTCAGTTTTGACACATTAAATTTGATATTCCACTAATTTTTTTCATATTTTGGATGGAAGTCTTAGTCAAACAACCTCAAATCTGTTAGGCAAAGCAGTAATTAAAAGAATGTGAACATTAGATTCTGACAGATCTCGGCTCTGGTGCTATTTCCTCCACTTATTGGCTGTTGGAATTTGGGCAAGACCTTAATTGAGTGATTTTCATCTTCAGTTTCTCTGAAATGGACACAGTGGTATATGCAATTGTATCTATGTTTATGAAGATAAAGCGAGAAACCATAAATGAAACAACTGGCATACAGTGTATAATTTTAAAATGTTATTTATCATCATCATCATCATCATTATCATCATCATCAATGATAGGAAATATTTTTCTATGCATAGTTAGTGAGTTTTGACTTTCCAGATGCTGTTCTGAACTCTGCTCTCAATTTCCCCCCCATATTTTAGACCACAAAGAAGTGTTTCTTGTGCCTGCCTACTTTTTGCATTAATTGGTACTATATGCTGTTCCTCCTTATTCTCTGCTACTTGTATCCTTATCAAATGCACTCTTTTCCCTCAATGGAGCCCAAGACTTAAAGTCCAAATTCACAGATTTTCTTTACTGACAGCTGTTTAATACAATTGATACATTAATACTGACTTGTATGTAATAGAGAGAAGACAAGAGAAAAAGGGTAAACCCATATTCTTAATGTCCTTCTGTAAGAAGGGATGGTAGTAATGGTGCCATCTTCACATCTTGAGAGTGAGCTGGAAGCTAGAATCATAAATGTCCAGTTACTCTGGCCTAGAGGATGGAAGGACAACACTGAGAAAAATCACCAGTGCCAGCAAGAGAGAAGTGTTGGAGGTCCACATCAATGGATGTCTCTCATCTTCTTTTTACTAAGGCCTCACCTATTTGAGGATCCTGGTCTTATGCAAAATTCTTCACTCTAATTTCCCTCATGAAAGACCAAATCAGTTCTGTAGCAGAAACCTGTATAATAAACTCCCATTCCCTTACTGCTGGGACTTTCATCAGCATCAAATTTCCATTTTTTCTTTGATTTGGGTACATATGAATTTTCCATTCTCTCCAGAGAGATCAGCTAGGAAAGTATAGTACAAAGGAGCACCTGGGCGGCTCAGTGGGTTGAGCGTTGTACCAAAGAAAGGTTAATCTCAAGGTTCATGAGTTCGAGCCCTGCTTTGGTCTCTGTCCTGACAGCTTGGAGCCTGGAGCCTGTTTCGGATTCTGTGTCTCCCTCTCTTTATCTGCCCCTCCCCTGCTCATACTCTGTTTCTCTCTCTCTTTCAAAAATAAACATTTAAAAAAATTTTAAAAAGGAAAGTGCAGCACATCTGTGCACATGCATACACACTTATATAAAGTTCAGGCTTTATTGGTACTTATAAGGAGGATAGTCTGCCTTTCCATGGAACACCAAAAGAACTCCTCCTCAAACAAATATTAACATGAATTTGCTGCTGCCTCATTTTCCTTCTTCACTGTTTAAGATTTCCTGTTGCGACAAGCTGAAGAAATTATGTATTCAAATTTCATAGTATGCTGCATGATGAGGTCATGAAGGAACATCCATGAGACAGGTTTAAGAAGTCTTTACCTACCGAAACAGGGGAAAAAAAACCACAATGGAATTAACGGAAAAATAATCAATATAATTCTATGAAATAATTAACAAAAACCTTACATTTTTTTCACTTGAGATTCAGATTTCCTTATTTGAATATTTTATTTTGCAAAATAAGAACAGAATTTAAAATTTTGTTAATGACAGAGAGAGGACAATAAATTTAGTTTTGGCATTAGTATACTTTTATGTAACTTTTTTGAATTCAAATATTGTTGACATTTCTTAGAATGTGGGGTTATAAAAATGTTTCCTTAGGTGTTTAAATCAGCAAAAGAAACAATCAAGCAAAAGAATTGTTGCATGACATAATTGTAAACTCAGTTGATATGGTAAAAGGAGAGATAATATTAAGAAATTTGGGAGAGGGGCCAACGTGGTGGAGGAGTAGGAAGACCCGCTGATCTCTGGTGTCTTTTAATCTAAGAAGGACTGAAACTGAGGAACTCTCAATCCCAGAGATCTGCAGGAAGAGAAGTTGGAGGCCACAATGAAGAGAACGTGAAATCCAGAAAATCCTGGGAGACTGAGTGAGTGCAATCTGGGAGAAAGAAAGAGAGTTGCGGAGGGGCAGACTGCGAGGAGTGGGCCCCGGGCCCTGGGCGCCTTCTTCCGAAAGACAACGGGAAGACAAAGACCAGCGGGGAAAGTACCTTGAACCAGGGTGGAGAGGGAGCTTATCATCCAGTCCCTATCCACGAGGCTTTTTGGAGACAGGGTCTGTTGCTCATGGTGGAGTTGGCAGAGCTTTCTTCACTCCAGAGCCAGCGGAATACATGACATGGAGAGGTGCCGAGCCATTGCTGAATTGGTGCTGAGTCAGGGACACAATTTGGGTGGGGAAGGCTGAGCGTGGGGGGGGCTTGAGACCATCCAGCAGGTCGTGCTGCCCCTGCAACCCTGACCAAGTAGAGGACGGACACAAAGGAGGGTTCTGAGACCCCAGGTCTGTGAAAAGAGGCTAGGGAGACGCCATTGTGGTTGTACCGGTGCTGAGTCAGAGACTCAAATTACATAAGGCGTGGCTGTCAGAGCGAGTTAAAGAAACTCAGATGAGCATGGGACTTTCAAATGGCCAACAAATTGAATTGTGCTAGTAACCTGGATTGAGTTGAGGACGGAAACTGAGGAGTGATCTGAGACTGTCAGGGCTGGGAGGGTGCCATTGTGGTGGGGCATTCCCACAAAGCCAAATCCTAGGACTCCATCCCCCAGCAGTGGAGGTGGGACCCGCCTACACCAGGCCACGACCCTCTTCATATGGGAAACACCCTTCTGCAGGAGTATTAACCAAGGAGACACAAATACTGCAGCACTGCATGGATTAATTCTAGGTCAATTCTTCAGTTTTAGATATATTCTCCTTCTCCTTCCTATCTCTCCCCACCTCTAAACCAGTAACCTGGGGGTTTTGGCTTGCCTAAACAAACATTTAACCCACTCTCTCAATTCATGTTCTACACCTCCCTCTTTTATTTCCTATCTCTCTCTATGGAACAGTCAGACCACATAGTGCATCTGGGCAACATCTAACTTCATTTCTCTTTCCTTGCATCCTTCCTTATTCTGATTTCTCTCTTGCTGGATCAAGTATTCTAATCTCTCTACCTGGTAAAAGCTCAATTTCTTCTTCTCCCCACACCTGTCACTACTCTATGTATGCTCTGCCATCAACAGAGCACACATCCTAAATTTAACATGTAGCTAGTACATCAGGATACATGACTCCAGAGTGTCGTTTGTTAATCTTTTTTATGTTGTGATTTGTTTGTCTGTATTATCTGTCAGTACGGTTGTGAGTTTGTTTTTCCTGTTTGTCAGTCTGATCCTTTTCCTTTCCAGGGAGAAATAGTATAAACCAATACACACCTAGCCAAAATGACCAAACGGAAGAATTCCCCTCAAAAGACTGTACAGGAAATAATGATAGCGCAAGAAATGATGAAAGCAGACATAAGCAACTTAGCAGAACAAGAATATATAATCATAAACATAAAAATACTCACGGGGCTTGAAAAAAAAGCATAGAAGAAAGCAGGGAGACCCTAGAGGCAGAGATCGAAGTCCTAAAAAACAGTCTTGAGGAATTTAAAAATGCTTTAAATGAGGGGCAAAACAAACTGGGCGGAGCCACAGTGCAGATTGAAGAGGCAGAAGAGAGAATAGGGGAATTAGAAGATAAAATTACAGAAGAGGAGGAAGCAGAGAAAAAGAGAAACTGATTCAGAAACAGGAAAGGAGAATTCAAGAGCTGAGCGATGCAGTCAAACGGAATAATATCCATATTATAGGAATTCCAGAGGAAGAAGAGAGAGAGAAAGGAGTCAAAGAGGTAAATGAACAAATCATCGCTGAGAACTTCCCCAACATGAAGAAGGAAATGGGCATTGAGTCCAAGAGGCACAGAGAACTCCCCTCAGACATAACCCAAATAGACCCTCAGCATGACACATCATAGTGATGCTGGGAAAATATAAAGACAAAGAGAGAATTCTGAAAGCAGCTATGGATAAATGGGCCTTGACTTACAAAGGGAGACAAATTAAGGTAGTAGCAGACTTATCTACAGAAACATGGCAAGCCAGAAAGGAATGGCAAGAAATCTTCAATGTGATGAACAGGAAGGATATGCAGCCAAGAATCCTTTACCCGGCCAGCCTGTCATTCAAAATGGATGGAGAGATAAAGGTCTTCCCAAACAAACAAAAACTGAAGGAATACATCACAAATAACCAATTTTACAAGAGATCCTGAGGGGGACTCTATGAAGGAAAGGTTGCAAGGAACACAGAGTACCAGAGACATCCTTACAAGCATTAAACTTACAGATAACACCTTGACTCTAAACCCATATTTTTCAATATTAACACTGAATGTAAACGGACTAAACGCTCCAATAAAAAGATACAGGGAAACAGATTGGATTAAAAAACAAGACACATCTATCTGCTGTCTTCAAGAGACACATTTTAAACTTGAGGACACCTTCATACTGAAAGCGAGGGGATGGAGAACTATCTACCGTGCTACGGAGATCAGAAGAAAGCTGGAGTAGCCACACTTATATCGGACAAACTGGACTTTAAAGTAAAAGATGTATTACGAGATGAAGAAGGACATTATATAATAATCACAGGGACTATGCAGCAGGAAGAGATAAAAATTATAAATATCTACGCGCTGAATTCTGGGGCACCCAAATTTTTAAAGCAACTAATTACAAACGCAAGCAATCTTATTGATAAAAATGTGCTAGTTGCAGGGGACCTTAATACCCCACTCACAGCGCTGGATAGGTCCACTAAACAGAGAATCACCATAGAAACAATGGACCTGAATGACACGTTAAACAGACGGGTCTGACAGATATCTTCAGGGTCCTTCATCCAGAAGCAAAGGAATTTACATTCTTCTCAACTGCACATGGTACAATTTCCAAAATAGACCATATTTTGGGGCACAAGGAAGCGCTGAATAAATATAAAAAAATTGAGATCATACCATGCACACTTTCAGGACACAATGCTTTGAAACTTGATCAACCACAGGAAAAAGTGTGGAAAACCCCCAAAAATATGGAGGCTAAAGAACAACCTAATAAAAGACGAGTGGGTCAAACAAGCAATCAGAGAAGAAATTTAAAAATACATGGAAACAAATAAAAATGAAAATACAACAATCCAAATGCTCTGGTAAACGGCAAAGGCAGTCCTGAGAGGGAAATATATTGCAATCCAGGCCCACCTCAAGGAACAAGAAAAATTCCTAACACAAATTCTAACAGAATGCCTAAAGGAACTAGAAGCAGAACAGCTAAGACAGCCCAAACACAACAGAAAGTGAGAAATAACAAAGATTAGGGCACAAATTAATCATATGGAAACAGAAAAAATAGTGGAACAGATAAATGAAACCAAGAGATGGTTCCTTGAAAAAATAAACAAAATTGATAAACCTCTAGCCAGGCTCCTCAAAAAGAAAAGAGAGAGAACCCAAGTCAATAGATCACGAACAAAAATGGAGTGATTACAACCAATCCCTCAGAAATACAAGCAATCATCAGAGAATATTATGAAAATCTATATGCCGTCAAATTGAACAACCTGGAAGAAATAGACAAATTCCTAAACAGCCACACGCTGTTCTACCAAAACTCAAAGCGGAAGAAATAGAAAGCTTGAACAGACACTTAACTAGTGAAGAAATTGAATCAGTTATCAAAAATCTCCCAACAAATAAAAGTCCAGGGCCAGATGACTTCCCTGCGAAATTTTACTAGACATTTAAAACAGAGTTAGTTCCTATCCTCCTCAAGCTGTTCCAAAAAATTGACAGGGAAGGAAAACTCCCAGACTCATTCTATGAAGCCAGCATCACTTTGATTACCAAACCAGATAGAGACCCAGCAAAAAAAGAGAACTACAGGCCAATATCCTTGATGAACATGGATGCAAAAATTCTTAACAAGATACTAGCAAATCGAATCCAACAGCATATAAAAAGAATTATCCACCACGATCAAGTAGGATTGATCCCTGGGTTGTAAGGATGGTTCAGCATTCGCAAATCAATCAACGTGATACATCCCATTGACAAAACAAAAGATAAGAGCCATATGATCCTGTCAATTGATGCAGAAAAAGCATTTGACAAAATACAGCACCCTTTCCTGATAAAAACTCTCGAGAAATCGGGATAGAAGGAGCATACTTAGGCATCATAAAAGTCATTTATGAAAAGACCACAGCTAATATCGTCCTCAATGGGGAAAAACTGAGAGCCTTTCCCCTGAGATCCAGAACACAACAGGGGTGTCCACTCTCACCACTGCTATTTAACACAGTGTTGGAAGTCCTAGCATCAGCAATCATACAAGGAAGCAAAATAAAAGGCATCAGGATAGGCAAAGATGAAGTCAAACTCTCACTTTTTGCAGATGACATGATACTTTACATGGAAAACCCAAAAGAATCCACCAAAAGCCTACTAGAATTGATCCATGAATTCAGCAAAGTTGTAGGATACAAAATCAATGTAGAGAAATCGGTTGCATTCCTTTACGCCAACAATGAAGCAATGGAAAGAGAAATAAAGAAACGAATCCCATTCACAATTGCACCAAAAACCATCAAATACCTAGGAATAAACCTAAGCAAAGATGTAAAAGACCTTTACTTTGAAAACTATAAAAAACTTATGAAGGAAACTGAGGAAGACACAAGGAAATGGAAAAACATCCCATGCTCATGGATTGGAAGACGAAATATTGTTAAAATGGCAATACTATCCAAAGCAATCTACACATTTAATGCAATCCCAATCAAAATTGCACCATTCTTCTCAAAACTACAGCAAACAATCCTAAAATTTGTATGGAACCACAAAAGACTCCGAATAGCCAAATAATACTAAAGAATAAAACTAAGGCAGGAGGCATCACAATCCCAATGTTTAACCTCTGTTACAAAGTGGTAGTCATCAAGACAGCATGGTATTGGCCCAAGACCAAACACATAGACCAATGGAATAGAATAGAGAACCCAGAAATATACCCATAAGCATAGGGCCATCTAATCTTTGACAAAGCAAGAAAGAGTATCCAATGAAAAAAGACAGCCTCTTTAACAAATGGTGCTAGGAGAACGGGACAGCAACATGCAGAAGAATGAAACTAGACCACTTCTTTACACCACTCACAAAAATAAACTCTAAATGGATGAAGGATCTGAATGTGAGACAGGAAACCATCAAAATCCTAGAGAAGAAAGCAGGAAGAAACCTCTTTGACCTGAGCCGTACCAATTTCCTACACGACACATCTCCAAAGGCGAGGGAATTTAAAGCAAAATGAACTATTGGGACCTCATGAAGATAAAAAGCTTCTGAACAGCAAAGGAAACAACCAACAAAATTAATAGACAACTGATGGAATGGGAAAGGATAATTGCAAACGACATATCAGATAAAGGACTAGTATCTAAAATCTAAAGAACTTACCAAACTTCACACTGGAAAAACAATTAATCCAATGAAGAAATGGGTGGAAGATATGAATAGACACTTCTCCAAAGAGGACATCCAGATGGCCAACGGAAACATGAAACGATGCTCAATGTCACTCATCATCAGGGAAATACAAATCAAAACCACACTGACATACAACCTCACACCGGTTAGAGTGGCTAAAATGAACAAATCAAGAAACTATAGATGCTGACAAGGATGTGGAGAAACAGGCACCCTTTTACACTGTTGGTGGGAATGCAAACTAGTGCAGCCACTCTGGAAAACGGTGTGGAGGTTCCTCAAAAAAAGGAAAATAGAACTACCCTATGACCCAGCAATAGCACTGCTAGGAATCTACCCAAGAGACACAGGAATGCTGATGCATAGGAGCACGTGTACCCCAATGTTCATAGCAGCACTTTCAACAATAGCCAAATCATGGAAGCAGACCAAGTGCCCATCAACTGACGAATGGATAAAGAAGATGTGGTATATATATATACAATGGAATACTACGTGGCAATGAGAAAAAATGAAATCTGGCCATGAATGTGGCAACATGGATGGAACTGGAGGGTATTATGTTAAGGGAATAAGTCAGTCAGAAAAAGACAGATACCATATATTTCCATGCATAGGTGGATTTTGAGAGACTTCTCAAAAACCATCGGTAGGGGAAGAGGGGAAAGGAAAAAAAAGACACAGAGAGGGAGGGAGATAAAACATAAGAGATTCTCAAAGACTAAGAACAAACTGAGGGTGAGGGGAGTGAGGGAGGGAGGAGAGGGGTGACGGGCATTAAAGAGGGCACTTGTTGAGATGAACACTGGGTGTTATATGTAAACCAATTTGAAAATAAACTATTTAAATAAAAAAATAAACAAAAAAAGGAATCTGAGGGAAAAATAGATCATTAAAAATAAGAGCCGTTGTTTTGAAAAGATAAACCAAACACGGGGCACCTGAGTGGCTCAGTCCGTTAGGTGCCTGACTTTAGCTCAGGTCATTATCTCACAGTTCATGATTTCAACCCCCAAGATGGGCTCTGTGCTGACAACTCAAAACCTGAGCCTGCTTTGGATTCTGTGTCTACCCCTGTCCCTGCCCCTCCCTGCCTTACTCTCTCTCTCCCTCTCTCTCTCTCTCTCTGTGTCTCAAAAATAAATAAAAACTTAAAAAAAAAGATATACCAAACTGATAAACCCTTGGCTAGACTTAAAAAAGAGAGAGAGAGAGATTGAACTCAAATAAAATTAGAAATGAAAGAGGAGGTATTATACCTGATACCATACAAACACAAAGGATCGTAAGAGACTACTATGAATAATATAGACCAACAATTTGGATAACCTAGAAGACATGGGTAATAGGTTTTCTTCACAATAGGTCTAGGGAGTGTGCTTCGGTCAGCTGTCTCTGTGCTTGTGGGAGAGCAGTTAGCCAGCTAAGAATTGTTTCTCTATTTATAACAGTCCTGCAGTACTTGTGAGTTAAAACCTCACTTACCACCAGAGCCAGATGATCGAGGCATCCTATGGGGGGCCACTGCAAAAGATTGGGGTGCCAGATGAGTGCACAAGTACCCCTTCCCCAAAGATACCAAAGACCTGGTGTAAGGCAAAAAGAGAATACAAACATGGTGCCCAATGGTCCCTATCCTTGGAAAACACCTTAGTAGAATTTTAGATGTTTATCAAACCAGAAAGCCGCCCCTAAGTCTGAAGCTGTAAGATTAGCAAATAGGCTTTTTTTTTTTCCACAGAAAGACTGCTGTCTTTGCACTGTGCCCTGGGGTTGGTAGCTGGCCAAGAAATTTTTTTTATTTGCTACCATTCCATGGGACCATGAATACAATCTTGCTTGCCACCAGAACCAGGCAATCAAGAGGCATTCCCTGGGAGGCAAGTCATATAGCCAGGGTACTAGACATAAAAACTGGGTAACCAGACCCAAGCACAGTCTTCCTTTTGGGAGATCATGGCTCTCTGGGGGAACAACTGAGGGAGTTCACCATAATAGCACCAGCCTTCCAAGGTCTCTGGAGAGTATTATAGTCAGCTCTAGATGTGTTTTTAATTAAAATCTGCACCTCAGGCTGAAGGTATGAAAATAAGCTAATAAGTCAATAATCTTATTTTACCAAAAGACTAGGTACTTCAGTCTGTTGCCTTTCTGCTATGCCCTGGGTGTGGTAGCCGGTTAATAACTATTCTGCATTTGTTACAGTCCTGAGGGTCATGTAAGTATAAGCCTTGCTGGAACTAGAATCAGGCAACTTAAAGGTGTCCTCTAGGCAGAAGCTGAAAAAATTGGGACACCAGACAAGTGTACAAACTTCTTTCCAGAAGATACTGGTGATCGGGAGTAGGACAGAGGGACACTGCAAAGATGGCACCTCCAGTCTCTGAGGCTGGAAAGTATTTCAGTAGGCCTCTAGTTGTGTGATAAACTAGGCATCTGTTCCTCAGACTGATGCTTTAAGATATGCAAATAAGGGAGTTTGGGAAAATGGTAGAGTAAGATATTGAGCTCACCTCAACCCATATTTTCAACTCTATATCACCCCCATCCAGGTCAACAAACTGGACAGCGATCAGAAGACTGGCAGAACAAACTCCACAACTAAATACAGAGAAGAAACTGCATCTGAAAATTTAGGAAGCTCAGAATGGTAGAGAGAGGTAGCTGCATCCACGTGGAGATGGCAGAGAAATGGGCCCTCATAACACGAACCTCATGCAGGAAAGACTAATCCCCATACATTTGGTTTTAAAAACCAATGGGGCTGAATCCCATGAGTTATAAAACAAGTGGACCCTAGAGCTTTAAAAGTCTGCTGACTCAGCACTGGGTAAGCCAGGATGGTGGATGACAGCAGGGTCTCCATCCTCAAAGAGAGCAACTTGTACAGACAGACAACATAAATATGGCAGTTTACACAATGCTGGGATGAAACAAGAGACAGATCTATTCATATTGATTTTGGAGCATGTTGTAAGGAGTTCTCTGAAAATGAGGGAGATGGCAGGTGCCAATATCCTCCCTCATCCCCCCAACATAACACAGAGCCACTTGTGAGAGGCAAGGCTACACAGACACTTGGTGCCGACATGCTAGCAGTGTGCCATGCCAACAAGTTCTCCTGAATACTAGCCTGCTCCAAGCCTGCTAGTCTCAGTTCTGGACTCAGTACAAATTTTTTTAAAGCTGTGTATGTGCCCTACCGTCAGCTGAGTGCATAGCTTCCAAGCACTCCAAGCACATTAGCCACACTGTGTTCAGCCATGAACTCTCAGTTGTCAGGCACACAGCTGCCACTGGGCACCTTGCCCAGCCATGCTCAGCCATCATTGCATTCCAAACCTAGGTTTGTGACTCTGGCAGACCCAGCACACAGCCCTCGCCTGTTTCAGTGCTTTTGGGGATCCTGTATAGAGCTAGTGGCCCAGCACAAATTTTGTTAACACCACTCATGTTCCCCAGCAGGCATGCCCCTCCAGGCATGGCCTGTCTGGGGCCCACTAACACCAAAGGGAACAAGCACAGCCCACAAAAGGCAGAATCAGTGCAGATGACTTCACTGAAAATAGAAGTGACACATATACCACATCAGGGCAAAAGAAACACACATAGAAGAGTGTCCTAAGTATCAGGTTATGATGAAGAGGAAACACTGCACTGCACTGCACTCTAGAACTCCTTATTCATAAAGTGATTACATTCAAAGGCAAAAGACACTGTTGACTTTCTTAACACAGAGACAGATACAGAGAGGCAGACAAAATGAGGAGACAGAGAAATGTATCTCAAATGAAAGAATAGGACAAGGCCATGGCCCCAGATCTAAGCAAAACAGATATAATTAACATGCCTGATAGATCATTTAAGGCAATGACTATAAGGATATTCACTGGGTTTGAGAAAAGAGTGAAAGACATGAATGAGAAGCTTAATAGAAAAATAAGGAATAACATGGCAGAGATAAAAAGGCACAATAAACAAATGGAGAAACATACTTAATGGAATGAACAGTAAGATGGAAGAAGCAGAGGAATGAATTAGGTGACCCGGAAAACAGTAATGGAAAGTAAGCAAGCTAAACAAAAGAGAGAGAACAAAAAAGAGAAAAGAATTATGGAAAATGAAAGTAAAATTAGGGAACTCACAGACTCCATCAAACATAATAACATTTGTATTATAGGAGTCCCAGAGGAAGAAGAGAGGGAAGGTGTGAAGAAAATTTATTTGAAGAAATAATCACTGAAAACTTCCCTAACTTGGGGAAGGAATCAGATACCCAGATCCAGGAAGCACAGAGAACCCCAACAGAATCAACAAAAGCAGACCCAATCCAAAGCATATTGTAATTAGGTTGGCAAAATATAGTGATAAAGAAAAAAATGTTAAAAGCAGCAAGACAAAAGAAGACAGTAACTTAAAAGGAAAAACTCATAAGGCTAACAGGGGATTTCTCAGCAGTCACTTGCCAAGCCAGAAAGAAGTGGTATGATGTATTCAAAGTGCTGAATGGGAAAAATCTATGGCTAACATTCAGAATATAAAGAGATATTAAAAGTTTCCAACAAAACCTAGGGAGTTCATGACTACTAAGCCAGCTCCTCAAGAAATATTAAAAAGGATACTTTGAGTAGAAAGGAGAGACCAAAAGTGACAGTATGAAGGTAAGATGCACAAAAGCAATAAAAATGAATATGAATACTTCTTTTAAAAATCCGTAAAGGAACTCAAAGGTAAAAGCATGTAAAATATGACAGCTAATACCTAAAATGTGGGGAGGAGAGAAGAAAAGAATGGGTCGAAAATTAAGCAACCATCAACTGAATATAGACTGCTATGTGCAGAAGAGTTTATACACAAGCCTAATGGCAACCATATATCAAAGACTACTAATAAATATGCAAAGAATAAAAAGAAATTCAAATATATCACTAAAGAAAATATGAAAACAATGAAATAAAAACCAAAAAAAGGTTAAGAGAAAATCCTCAGAAACAATCACAAAACAAATAAAAACATGGCAATAGTATATATCTATCAATAATTACTTTGCATGCACTCTAATAAAAAGATATACAGTGATAGAATGGATTAAAAAAACGCACAAGACCCATTTATATGCTGCCTATAAGAGACTCATTTTAGACCTCAAGACACCTGTAGATTGAAAATGATACGATAGAGAAACATCTATCTTGCAAATGGATGTCAAAAGAAAGCCTGAGGAGCAATACTTATATTGGCCAAAGTAAACTTTAAAGCAAACTATGGAAGAGACAAAGAAGGACACTATATAATATAAAGAGGACAATCCAGGGGTTCCCGAGTGGCTCAGTCGGTTGAGTGTCCAACTTCAGCTCAGGTCATGATCTCATGGTTTGTGGGTTTGAGCCCCGCTTTGGGGTCTGTGCTGACATCTCAGAGCCTGGAGCCTGCTTCAGATTCTGTGCCTCCCTTTCTTTCTTCCCTTCCCTTGCTCATGCCCTGTCTCTCTCAAAAAAAAAATTTAAAGAAGACAATCCAAAAAGAAGATATGACGATTGCTAATATTTATGCACCCAACATGAGACAACCCAAATACGTAATAACAGTTGATAAAGCAGTTAATAAAGAACTAATAGATAGTAATACAATAATAGTAGGGGACTTTAACACTCCACTTACATCAACCAATATCTAACCAATATCAACAAGGAAACAAAGGCTTTGAATGACTAACTGAAACAGATGGACTTAACAGATATATTTAGAATATTCTTTTTTTAATTTTTAAAAAAATTTTTATAATAGTTTATTTTCAAATTGGTTTACATATCCTAAACAGAATACACATTCTTTTCAAAACCACACAGAACATTCTCCACAATGGACCACATCTTAGCCCATAAAACAATCATTAACAAATTCAAGAATATCAAAAACTTACTATGCAACTTTTCTGACCACAACACTATGAACCTAAAAGTCAACCACAAGAAAAGAATATGGAAAGAACACAAATACATGTAAGTTAAAGAACATTATACTAAACAATGAATGGTTCAATTAGAAAATAAAATAAGAAAAAAAAAGTACATGGAAACAAAATAAAAACACAATGGTCCAAAACCACTGGGATGTATGAAAAGTCGTTCTAAGAGGGAAGTTTATAGCAATACAGGTCTAGCTCAAGAAGCAAGAAACATATCAAATCGACAATCTAACCCTGAACTTAAAAGAGCTAGAAAGAGAACAACAAACAAAATCTTAAAACAGCAAAAGGAAAGAAATGATAAAGATTAGAATCAGCAGAAATAAATGATACAGACACTTAAAAAACAATAGAACAGATCAATGAAAACAGTAATTGTTAGAAGGGCACGGGTTGGGATGAGCACTGGGTGTTTTTGTATGGAAACTAATTAGACAATAAAAATTATAACAAAACAAAACAAAACAAAACAATAGTTGTTTCTTTGACTAAATCAGTAAGATTGATAAGCCTCTAGCCAGACTTGTGAAGGAAAAAAAAAAGGACTCAAATAAAATCACAAAATAGAGAAGACAAATAACAACAAACACCACAAAAACATAATTATAAAAGAATATTATGAAAAAATATATGCCAAGAAATTGGAAAGCCTGGAAGAAATGGAAAATTCCTAGAAACATATAACCTACTAAACCTAAAACAGGAAAAATAAAAAAATTGAACAGACCAATAATCAGCAAAGATAATGAGTCAGTCATCAAAAACCCACAACAACAACAAAAAAAAGTCCAGGACAAGATGACTTTATAGGTGAATTCTACAAATCATTTAAAGAAGAGTTAATACATTTCTTCCCAAGTTATTCAAAAAAGTAGAAAATGAAGGAAAACTTCCAAATTCGTTCATTCATTCATTACTCTGATACCAGATAAAGACACCACTAAAAAAGAGAACTGCAGGCCAATATCCTTGATGAACATAGATGCATAATAACAAAATATTAGCAAAATAAAACCAATAATACATAAAAAATAATCATTCACCATGATCAAGTGAGATTTATTCCTGGATTGCAAGGTTTTTTCAATATTTGCAAATAAATCAATGTGGTACATCACATCAATAAGAGAAAGTATAGAACCATATGATTCTTTCAATAGATGCAGAAAATTCATTTGAAAAAGTACAACACGCATTCGTGATAAAACACTCAAAAAAGTAGGTTTAGAGGGAACATACCTTAACATAATAAAGGCCATCTATGAAACACCCACAGCCAAGATGATCTTAAATGTAGAAAAACTGAGAGCTTTTTCTCTAAGATCAGGAAGAAGACAATGATGTCCACTTTCACCCCTTGTATTTAACATAATACTGGAACCAAACCACAGCAGTAAGACAACAAAATGAAACAAAAGGCATCCAAGTGAGTAAAGAAGTAAAACTTTCACTATTTGTAGATGACATGATACTTTACATAGAAAATCCAAAAGATTCAACCAAAAACACTGCTAGAACTGATAAACAAATTCAGAGTGGCAGGATACAAAATCGATGTATGGAAATGTCTTTCATTTCTATATAACAATAATAAAGCAACGGAAAGAGAAATTAAGAAAACAATCACATTTATAATTTCACAAACAATTAATAAAATACCTAGGAATAAACCCAACCAAAGAGGTGAAAGTTCTGTATTCTGAAAAAACTATAAACGCTGATGAATGAAATTAAAGAGGATACAAAGAAATGGAAAGACATTCCATGTCATGGATTCAAAGAACCAATATTGTTAAAATGTCTGTATTACCCAAAGTATTCTACATACACATTTAATGCAATCTTGATCAAAGTACCACCAGCATTTTTCACAGAGCTAGAACAAACAATCCTAAAATTCATATGGAACAACATATGACTCCAAATAGCAAAGCAATCTGGAAAAAGAAAAACAAAGCTGGAGACATCACATTCCAGACTTCAAGTTATATTACAAAGCTTTTAGTAATCAAAGAGAGCACCTGGGTAGCTCAGTCACTTGAGTGTCTGGCTTTTGGTTTGGTTCAGGTCATGATCTCATGGTTCATGGGTTTGAGCCTCACTTCAGCTCTGCACTGATGGTGTGGAGCCTGCATGGGAATCTCTCTCTCTCCCTCTCTCTCTCTCTCTCTCTCTCTCTCTCTCTCTCTCAAAATATATGAATAAACTTTAAAAAACCCAAATATTTGGTAATCAAAACAACTTGGTGCTAGAACAAAAATATACACACAGATCAATAGAACAGAATAAAAATCACAGAAGTGAAACCTACAACTATATGGTCAAATAATCTTTGACAAAGCAGGAAAGAATATACAGTGGAAAAAACAGTCTCTTCAACAAATAGTGTTTGGAAAACTGGACAGGAATATGCAAAATAATGTAAGAATCACTTTCTTAACACTATACACAAAAATAAATTCAAAATTGATAAAGACCTAAATATGAGACCTGAAACCATAAAAAATCCTAGAACACAGGCTGTAACTTCTTTGACATCAGCCATAGCAACTTCTTTCTAGAATGAATGAAATCTGTAAAAAAAAAAAAGTTTATTTGCATAACTTTTTATTTTAATTCCAGTTAGTTAACATACTGTTGTATATTAGTTTCAGGTGTGCAATACATTAATTCAACACTTCCGTACATTACTCTGTGCTCCTCATGACAGGTGCACTCCTTAATCCCTCCACAAACCTTCCATCTGGTAACTATCACTTTTTTCTCTAAAATTAAGAGTCTGTTTCTTGTTTGTTTTTTTTTTCTTAAATTCCACATATAAGTTAAATCATAGTATTTGTCTTTTTCTGACTGAATTATTTTGCTTAGTATTATACTCTCTAGCTCCATCCGTATTAGTTGAGAATGGTAAGATTTTATTCTTTTTTTATGGCTGAGAAATATTCTATTGTGTGTATGTATATATATACATTCTTCATCAATTCATCAGTTGATAGGCACTTGGACTCTTTCCATAATTTGGCTATTGTTGATAATGTGGCTATAAACATTGTTGTGCACTTACCCTTTGAATCAGTATTTTATATCCTTTAAGTAAATATTTAGTAGTGCAATTGTTGAATTAAAGATTAGTTCTATTTTTAACTTTTCAAGAAACCTCCATACTGCTATGTTAAATAGGAGTGGTGAACTGGAGGTCCTAGCATCAGCAATCAGACAACAAAACAAAATAAAAGTCATCAAGATTGGCAAGGAGGAAGTCAAACTTTCACTTTTTGCAGACGACATGATACTTTACATGGAAAATCCAATAGAATCCACCAAAAGCCTTCTAGAACCGATCCATGAATTCGGTAAAGTTGCAGGATACAAAATCAACGTACAGAAAACGGTGGCATTTCTATACACCAAAAAGAAGCAGCAGAAAGAGAAATAAAGAAGCTAATCTCATTCACAATTGCACCAAAAACCATAAAATACCTAGTAATAAACCTAACCAACGATGTAAAAGCTCTCTACATTGAAAACTATAAAAAAACTTATGAAGGAAATTGAGGAAGACACAAGGAAATGGAAAAAAGTCCCATGCTCATGGATCGGAAGAATAAATATCGTCAAAATGGAAATACTACCCAAAGCAATCTACATGTTCAATGCAATCCCAATCAAAATTGCACCAGCATTCTTCTCAAAGCTAGAGCACACAATCCTAAAATTTGTATGGAACCACAAACGACCCCGAATAGCCAAATAATACCAGAAAAGAAAACCAAGGTGGGAGGCATCACAACCCCAGACTTGAACCTCTACTGCAAAGCGGCAATCATCAAGACAGTATGGTACTGGCACAAAAACAGACACATAGACCAATGGAATAGAATAGAAAACTCAGAAATAGACCCGCAAACACATGGCCAAGTAATCTTTGACAAAGCTGGAAAGAGTATCCAATGGAAAAAGACAGCCTCTTTAACAAATGGTGCTGGGAGAACGGGACAGCAGCATGCAGAAGAATGAAACTAGACTACTTCCTTACACCACTCACAAAAATTAACTCTAAATGGATGAAGGATCTGAATATGAGACAGGAAACCATCAAAATCTAGAGGAGAAAGCAGGAAAAAAACCTCTTTGACCTGAGCCGAACCAATTTCTTACTCGACACATATCCAAAGGAAAGGGAATTAAAAGCAAAAATGAACTATTGAGACCTCTTCAAGATAAAAAGCCTTTGCACTGCAAAGGAAACAACCAACAAAACTGATAGGCATCCAACGGAATGGGAAAAGATAATTGCAAATGACATATCAGATAAAGGACTAGTATCCAAAAATCTATAAAGAACTCAGCAAACTCCACACCCAAAAAAAGAATAATCCAGTGAAGAAATGGGCAGAAGATACGAATAGACACTTCTCCAAAGAAGACATCTAGATGGCTAACAGCATGAAACGATGCTCAATGTCACTCATCATCAGGGAAATACAAATCAAAACCACACTGAGATACCACCTCACAACAGTCAGAGTGGCTAAAATGAACAAATCAGGAAACTATAGATGCTGGCAAGGATGTGGAGAAACTCGCACCCTCTTGCACTGTTGGTGGGAATGCAAACTTGTGCAGCCACTCTGGAGAACTGTGTGGAGGTTCCTCAAAAAAATGAAAATAGATTTACCCTATGACTCAGCAATAGCACTGTTAGGAATCTACCCAAGAGATACAGGAGTGCTGATGCATAGGGGCACGTGTACCCCGATGTTTATAGCAGCACTTTCGACAATAGCCAAATCATAGAAAGAGACTAAGTTTCCATCAACTGACGAATGGATAAAGAAGATGTGGTATATATATATACAATGGACTACTACGTGGCAATGAGAAAGAATGAAATCTGGCCATGCGTGGCAACATGGATGGAACTGGAGGATATTATGCTGAGTGAAATAAGTCAGTCAGAGAAAGACAGATACCATATGTTTCCATGCATAGGTGGACTTCGCAAGACTTAACAGAAAACTAGAGGGGAGGGGAAGAGGGGAAAGAAAAAAGAGACAGAGAGGGAGGGAGATAAAACATAAGAGACCTTTAAATACTAAGAACAAATCGAAGGTTGAAGGGGGTATGGGAGGGGGGAGAGTGGGTGACGGGCAATGAGCAGGGCACGGGTTGGGATTAACACTGGGTGTTGTATGGAATCCAATTTGACAATAAAAAATTCAAATAAATAAATAAATAAATAAATAAATAAATAAATAAATAAATAAATAAATAAGGCAGAGGAAATGATGTCTGTACTGGAAAATTTTTGAGGAGGAGAATCCTGCGCTTATAAAATGACTCTCACATGAAATTCACATGGATCAGCCCATGAGCTTTATCATTTATTTTCACCCACTCTTATTTTACATCTTATTTCCCTTGGTCAGTCAATATTTCCAATACCCAGTAGTTTTTGCAGCATTCAGAAAATGTTAATATCCAATTTCTTGAAAAGCATTAGTTTCAGTTCAAACCATGACTAAAGCTTCAAGTTAGTTTTGACTGTATGACTGTCCTTGTTAAGCATGTCAGATGTTGTCCCAACCTGGGTTGTTTCCTCATCGAGGATCAGGGTAGACAAACTATTGATCCAGGTTGGCAAAGCCCATGTCAAGGTGTTTTGTTTGAAATTCAACTAGGCCACAAAGTAATATGTAACCCAAACTGACTTTCTAAAGAGATCAGAGTGTAAAGATGAAGACATGTTTTTTAAAATTCAGTTATGAAAAGTTTCTCTTAGAAGCCATTCTATAAACATTACTAAAGCTCAACAATGCATCACACCCTGTTATAACAGTGACATATTCTAAATATCCAAATATTTCCACTTTCACATCCATTATATCTCTCATTTCTACAAATGTCCTCTAAGATAGGTGTTACCTTTAATGAGGAGGGTAAGTGAGGCAAAGTAAGATGCAGTAACTAAGTTCCAGAAATAGAATTTATATGAATCTAGGTAGGCAGAAGAGCCGAGTGGTAGAGAACACGGATGTTAGAATCAGGCACAGCTGTAAGTTAATCATGCCTCCATTATTTATTAGCTATCAGACAGTGAGCAAATTTCTTAACCACTTTATGCTTTCATTGAAATGAGGATAATAGTTAGACCTATTTTAAAGGATTATGTGAGGGCTAAAAATTATCTATGGAGTTATTAATTTTAATTACTTGTCTGTCTCCAGGATCATCATTCTTTCTAGTTCATTTTAGCTGCAAGTTAACAGTCAGCAGCAGTAAATAGCTTTAATCCAGCTGCTGGCAAGAAAACATCTCACCATCTCTCAGGGTGACTGGTGCAGGCATCTTTATTGTTACTGTAGAACATATTGACAAGGAACAGCACTTTTTTTTTCATAAACTGCATCACAAAATGAGAATATTTCTGTGTTTGACCTTAGATCCATGTAAACACAACTTCCAGTACTGATTAAAAGCAATATATTAGATATTAGCTGTCTGATAACTAGAAAAGTCATATTCCTTAAGTATGCAAGACCTTCTGTATAATTTCTTCAGAGATCTTACAAAAGAATAAATTCTTCCAAAGGAGTAAATCCTCCACTGTGGTCTCTGTACATACAGGCAAAGGAAACTAGGCTTCTTTATAAGAGCTTTCATAAGCAAGAAGTCTTGGCCATATGGCTAGCAGATGATGAAGCAATGTGTGGAATTTTCATGGGACTGAGAAGAGCAGAGGCTTATGGAAGGTCTTCAAAGCAGCCATGAGGAAGGAAGAGGGAGACATTTTTAAGACATCCACACCAAGGCAAATAATAGGGGTCAGGGAGCTGGGGGTCCAGGGTAGTGGTGAAGAGTTAAGACGTGAATGTTCAGTAGATGCTTGAGTAGGAGTGGGTAGCTTCCTTTTGGCCTCTGTGCTGTTTCTGTCTCAAATATGGTCTCAAATGCTTCTTAGTCTCATGGAGAATTCCCATGGTGGTAAACTCTGTGTGGACTATTTCCAAAACACGAGGTATGCAGCAAGCTTGTCCAAAGATGAGCTACCCCTCTCTAAAAGCAGGGGAAAACAGTTCTTTCCTTCTTTGACAGCAAAATAAAGGTACCCTCAAGATCGTGGAGACTTGTTCTGTAGAACAACATGACCTTTTGTATTCAAACATGGGCCAAGAAATGAGGCAGAATCTGCCACTTAAGCTAAATATCCAGTTTGAGGAATTATTTGGCATTCGGGTTTCTAGAAAATGCATGTTGTACACTTATGTATTGTTTATATTTGTTTAATGCAAAACTTTGGATAGGAGATAAAGATATTTTACAAGATCAAATTTAAAGTACAGTGGTCCTTAGAACTGGCACCGTGCTTTTTTTTTAATAGGTCATGAGGATTTAAAAATGCACTTCTGATGAGCACCATTTGATATATGGAAATGTTGAATCACTATATTGTACAACTAAAACTAATATTACATTGTTAACTAACTGGCATTAAAAAAGGAGTTTTAAAATATTAAAAATTACTGTGTTCCTTTGTTTAATAATTTAGTATCTTCTTTCAATGACTTATCAACAGACAAATGTAGATTTATGTTTAATTCCCCTCTCTAATTACATTTTTATGTCAAAAACTAAAGACGGCTAAACTATTTTAGAAGATGTAAAGCATTTGAGTTCATGTAATGACTTTTGTCATATGTTAACTTTGGTGGTAGTGAGGCTCCACTTATATCAAAATGAATTTTAATAGAATAATGCTTAAATTAAAACTTGACCAAAGTGAATAATTTCATTAAAAGTAATTAAGGGTCTCATTCTATATTTTTCTAAATGGTAACACAAAATAAAGAAGTGAGAGAATTTCAAGCCCTAAAAACAGGCCACTTTGTTCTTTAATTCTGCATGTCAACGATGTTACATGTTGATATAAATAATATAATCCTTCCTTTGAACATTTTCTGAAGATGAAGGCTATCTTGGTGATATTACTTTAATTCTAAGAGAAAACTTAAAAAAAAAACATTATTCACCTGTTAACGAAGACATGTTACTGCTGTAGTGATCCATAATGAAATGCTTAAATTACTAATGTGCATTTTTCCCCTACTACATCCAGCACTACATCCATCCCCTACTAAGCACACTGATAGATAAGCTATGATTTCGTTGTGGTTACTGATGCAGCAACTAGAATGGGACATCTGAGAAAAGATTCAGAGGATGGAAACTAGAAATACTGGAAAATGAAAACCACCACTAAAGCAGTTGAACATGCTGACAGCGAGCCCAAAATGTCTTTTTTGCCAGTTCCTTTCTACATCAGCATTCATATTCACAAGTACTTCCCAAGACCAATATGCCAAGAATTCTATCAGGTATGCATATACATTTTATTTCATGTAATTCTCACCATAAACCTTGAGTAGATTTTATTCTCATTGTAATCTGAGTGAAGATTGGATTATGGCTCTCAGTTTTGACTCATGTAATGTATGTGTCAATTGACATGTCTTCAGGTTTTGTTTTTCTTTGCTTTGTTTTCCTTATCCCTCTGTATGATATAGTTCCAGACCTACATAAGCAGTGGTTTTCAACCTGGGGTGATTTGATCCCATGGGGGACACTTGGCAGTGTCTGTAGGCATTTTTGATTGCACGACAAAGTGGATGCTAAGTGGCTGGAGGTCAAGAAGGCTGCTAAACAATCTATAATGCAAGGGGAATCACCTACACACACACACACACACACCAAAGAATTATCTAGTCCAAAATGTTTACAGTACTGAGGCTGAGAAACCAGGTACAAAAGGAAGAAATTAGGTAACTAAATCATGAAACAATAAGTCTTAAATTGGCAGTAAACATGATCTCAACTAAAGTATAAGCCAAAGGTATTTTTAAACTGTGTGTCTCTCAAGTTATCCATTCTTTTGATAATCCAGATATATTCGGGGTCAGGGAGGAGAGAGCAATGAACACAGAGTTCCACTTATTCAATATTTATTAAATATTGGTTGTGTGTAAATACTATCCATATGGACATAAAAATAAATAAAGACATGATTGCCATCCTTAGGAAGTTTGAACTCAAACAAAGAGAGGCTGACTAAAAATCCAAACATTTATATGTAATGTGTAAGAGCTGTGATAGAGATCTAACACAAAAGGTCAATAAACCCTATCTGGGATGGGGAAGGCTTTCAGAGATGAAAATCTAAAAACAAAACAAAATAAAAATCCCAACATTTTCAATCTTTAGGAATTTTAACTACAAAATGAGATTTATTTTATGCTGGTAGAATCTCAATCTACTGGATTTTTAATGTGTTCATTCATTATATACTTTGTTTTTTTTATGTTACATTTTTTATAATAGTTTATTTTCAAATTGGTTTACATATAACACCCAGTGTTCATCCCAACACGTGCCCTCTTTAATGCCCGTCACC